>JAQGAX010000731.1:0-14375 GCA_034698105.1 Plectus exinocaudatus
CAAAAAAACGTCCGAAAATTTTTTCCCGGCCGGAGGGGGGGGGGGGGTGGACCCCCCAGGGGGTCCAAGCCCTGGCTGGAGGGGGGGGTCCGGTTACAGGTATGCTACTGGAGAATATGTGGTATTGTAATATTACAAGCGGTCTAGCTGTTTTGTGATCTTAAACTATTGTGAAAGTTTTGCATTTCAAACTCGTTATGAAATTTTTTGATTTCAGAAGGAAAATTGCTTGCAAAATTGTTTTCCATCATTTATAGGCATAAATAACGCACAATTTCCCTTTCTTGATAACTACTTTTGATCTATGCGGTCGTACAATTAGATTAAATATTGTGTTCAAAGCCAAAATCAATCGATAAAGTATCTTTAGGTTAGGCGCTAATGTTTGAAGGAATTTGATAATCGAATCGTCCAACAGCGCCGAAAAATAAAAGTTCTTTTTGTTTTAAAAAAGCGGTGCCACAAAAAAAACATTCAGCAATTACAGTGAATTCGCTACAGGTTAAATGAAAACTGCGAAGTCGAATTAATTTTATACTCTTACCTGCCACCGGCGAAGCTTTTATCTGTCCGTGGAGGAGGAGTGAAATCGAAAGTAATAGCACAAAGGCGTTGGCTTGCATTTTACACCGCCAGCGTACGCAGCCGGTCGAACGGCTTTGTTTGTCAGTGAGTGTCCTGCTTCCGTCAAACAAAGCAGCGACCTTTAGGGCCCATTACTTATGCTCACGCTGATAAGACACCATGTGGCTTTGGTCGACTTATTATCAGCTGAGATTTATGGCAGGCTTACATTTGCACTGCGTACCAAAGTACATGATTCAGTAGCAAACAGGAGCAGATTGGTATTGGTGTATCGAAGTATTTGTTCGCCCTTTCTATCAAAATGAATATTTTTAAACAAGACCGCTGTGCTACCGTACTTTATTCTACCGTGTGTTTTCCGTCGAAGTAGTTTTCTTCGATATGTTATGGCATAAAAGTGCAGCGTCCGATGGCCCTGTTCATATTATTGAGATCAAACTCAAGTCCAGGAACAACATATCTCGTGAAGTCAGACAAGTCAAACAAATAATCATGCTTCCCAATTTCTAACACTTCAAAAAACTACTTGATTATAATCAGCCAAATATATCACAATAATAGCTAATTTTCCAAAGAAAGAAATTGTTTGGGATCTGGAGCAAAAAACAAAGAAATTCAAAATACTAAGTAGAGTACAGGCTGCGCCGACCGCGTCGATGGTCATTTGATAAAGCACTGAACAGAAGACGCGCTTGTCGATCTGTGCGAGCGAGGATCGAGGGTGATCAGGGGCAATGCCAATTTGCGAGCGTACAGGCAACAAGCGCATTGTGTTCCCGGGCTTAAGCGATGACTCAGACTTCAGATGTCTGGTGATCGACGAAGGCGAGCACATTGCTCTTGCCAAGGTCAGCGACTATCAAATGACCGTCAACGCTTTGGGCACGACCCTTAGCTACAAAATGACGCAAGCTCTACTTCGTGGAGCCTTCCTAATTAGTTTCAGGCGATGTCGATTTCGTATTGTGGACAGCTTGCGCTTCACGAAAGAATCCTGGAGCACAAGTCGTTCGAGACCATCGTCCAGCAGTTGTTGCTGTCTGGCAGACAGAGACAGCAGATCAGGTAGTTTGATTTTCGGTTGATTCAGACAGGTCAGCAACGCATCCAGATTCAGTCGCTCGATTGCGCTTTGCATTCGATGACCAAAAACGATTTTCCCATCTCGATTGCAAAAAAAAACGGCAGACGATTGATGAGCGTCTTCCAGATCAGTCACTGAGTCGTCCAATACTTTTGGCAGTTCACCGCGACGCGACACTAAATCGCTGGCGATCTGAAATGTTTATGTTCATTGGTTGATTATAGAGACGTGGTTAGGGGGTGCGGGAGGTACGTAACACCTTCCGGAGAATGTGCCGCTAAATCGACCAAGGAAACTAGGAGAAGAGTCCCCCTTCAAAAAAACACCGGTGCTATAGGGCTGCTTAAACTTCGATGCCATTGAACATCGTCCTCGGCTTGTATGAGTTAATGCATCTGAGACCTAAAAATGTCACTTACTGTATGAATGACTTCCATCGAGCTCGACTGGATCATGGAAATCGGCAGATTCAACTTTTGCCTCATTTCACCCGTATCTTGCAGGATTGAGACTGTCAATCCAGTGAACTCCGTCACCGGTTGCACGAAACTCTCGGCCACCTCGAAGTCCGCCGTTGTCACCAAAGTCGGTTTGCAGTGGTGCGCGCTGAGGTACTCCCACTTGTCGATAAGAATTTCTCGGAGAATAGTAGTACTCGCGGGCGTGTGCAGCGCGCCGAAGTAGACGAACATCGTAAAATCCTTTGCCTGCTGGTGCACATGATCCTTCAGCAGAACAGTTTTGTGTCCTTCGTTCAAGCGAATTTTCGCTGTAAAAGTTAAGATGAGCACAGTAGAGCGCATTTTCGATACTCAGTTGTTGATACTGAGCTTCTGGGATTTGTGCGAAAGGGAAGGTACAGAAGGGGGTACGTACCCCACGCCTGGCCTGTCGCCGACCGGGGGCCTCTTTCAAAAAACTGTTGAGAATTCAAAATTGAGTTTCCTTTATCAATTATCAATTCTTTTTTCAATTCAGACAGTTTTATGAAATAGGCCCCAGTGTTCACTTCTGACGTGATGACTATGTACGTAACATGACGCTTACCTGCGTCGAAACCGTCGAGTTCAATTAAATCCCGATCAAAGTCATGAAGGGCTTTGTCAATCGCATAAAGGAAATTGTCCCAGCGGTCTTCTGTCTCTGTCAAATGTCGAAGATCATCTTCCGTCACTAAAAAGGTTTCAATCACGATTGGTTTGCATTGGTCGTCTCTGATGTGCATAATTTTCTCAAAATCAGAACCATTCTTCTAGTAGTTAGGTTAAGCATTTTGTCCAGTGTTTTGTGGAGCAACTGCTCTAGTGCGCGAGAATTCGTAAAATTTCAGGCTCGCAACTTCTGTTTTCTCTTCAATGCAGCTCAAATAACAACAGAAAATATTTTCGCATTGAATCATGCATCAGATTCTATGTGTGGTATTTTTGGCATCACTATTATGACGAAATGAAACGAACCGTTTTCCGTCACCGCCTTTTCAGTTTTCGCCCACTCATCAAAGGCGTCTCTGTTGTCAACACCCGCGCTTCGAAAGAGCACCACATAGCATCTGACGATGTTTGAAATAATTGCGCGCGGTCGGAGTTCTGCAAAATTGCCATTTTTCGCTTACAATTCACAGCAGGACACGGTCATATTGAGTTGAGTTGCGAAGGCGCGACCAAATTATCGAGGAAAACGGAAATATTAGACGCCTTCAATATAAAAAGGACGTATCTCGGAGAGTTCACAGAGTACACTGGGCATATTACTGATAATCCAGCACATGCGTCACTAGGGAACGAGAACCTGCTTCACGGCGAAAACAAAGAGATGATTGATCAGTCGTTCACGTCCTGGTTAACTATATTACTGCACAAACCTTCACACACCAATTCCTTGATAAAGCTAATTAATATCGATATGAAATGGTTTCCCTGTGTCATTTGATGTTGTGTGGTACCGTGATCAATCACTTTTGAAAAAGCTCTTTTGAATTGGAATTAGAGTGAGATCGTATTTGTAGTCAGAGGCCTATTCATTATCATTTAAGTCATGGCCCTGGGCTCTTTACTTGATAGTGGTTACCTGCGGGCATAATCCCATACACCCAATCAAGGGACCCCATAAAAAGATTAGCTTTGGGCCCCTGATATTTTAATAGCAAATGGTCTATTAATGAGTCAGTTCACAAATATCTTTGAAGCTGCCTCGCTTTGCAAAGTGTAAGGTGCAAAGGGCAAAGTGCAAAGTGCAAAGTTGCTCAGATCTGCCCATAATTCTGCGAAAGTATAGGTCTCACCTTGTTCATAAAAGGGCTCGACACGTTTTATGCGAATTTCGTCCAGATACTGGTCAAGTTGAGCGTTCACCGTTTTGATAACGCTTACTAACGCCTTTGACACAGATAATACATTTGGTTTCGATGTTCTTCTTGTTCTCGGTTCACCATCTGTTTCGGTGGCAAATTCTGTTTCGTGATCGAGGTCAGTCGATCCTAAAATCCGGCAGATTATTAAGATTGCGTTTAGCTAGGGATGACTAAAATCGAATAACTAGTGATTAAGCGATCAAATAATATGCATTGACCGAAAATGCACGTTTGACGAAAAGTAGTTTAGAAAAATATCCTTGCTTGATTGAAGATCCCTGTCAATGTCTATTATCATCACTGCTTATTTTAGCACAGAGTTGATAAATACAATTTCCGCTCCATGCCTCGTATCATCAACGCGGGAGCCGAAAAATATCCATCGCTCTGGGCTAGCACATTGCAAAAACTGAAGCTGTTTCCAATTCCAAAATATTTTCTTTGATAAAGTTCATTTGAGACAAACGAAAATGAAAAACCGACACGAAAACAATTTGCCAATCGACGGTTGTGACATTGACAATATTTCGTTTTTGACAGTCGCCATTAATTTTACGAATTCATACTTTTGCGAACTTCAATTACCTGGCAGACTGATCTGCTTGGCGGTTGGTTTCTGCAACTGCTCCTGTCGTAAGGAGCGGAAAGAGCGGGCCCTCGACGGTCCTCTTGAGTTTGTCGCTGTCGACGTCGGAGAGAGTAGAGTGACGGCGGTGAGTGATGTCTCCGATTTCATTTTCTCGTCTCGTACAAGGCGGCCAGACGTTGATCGAAAGTCCTCTTCGAGAATTGCGATTTTCTTCGCTAGACGTTTAGGCCTCGAGTAAGTATGAGTGTCCAGCGAATGACAACGAGGCAGCTGGCGGACAGCCGAATACTTATTGCTGGTCAGGGATCGATCCAGCAACCTAGCGATCAGCGGCGGCGTGCAGAGGGGGCTCTCAAGGATTGTCGATGGGCGCCGCAGATACGAAACCGGCACGGGTGAAACGAAAGGTAGCGGCGGCGATGATGGCGGTCGTGGAGAGATCGGCAGAAAGGTCGCTTCGGAACAAACAGATATGGTCGACCAGTGATCAGGGGACGGCCGAGGCGACGTCGCTTCGTACGGCGAAATTGACAGCGCGGGCGACTCGTCGTCGGAATGGGGAGGAGTCAGTGAGGTAATCGTCGGCAATGAAGGGTTTATCGGCTCATTCGATGACGCTGCTGGCTGAGGCATGATGGTGGATATGCTGTGTACCAATAGGTCAGCATGTAATTCGCAGGCACCGGCGCAAAGACGATGAAGCGTTAGATAAACGAAAGGCTTCACGGATTTGTTCCGACGAAATCTTTCTTATTATTACCTTTCACGACGAGCGACGACTTCAATAGACGGAAGGGTGGCTGGCTTTGTCTTCGCACTACGAATGAAGATCAATTGAACCATTCGAAGAACATCTATGCACGCCTTTGAATTGAGCTTTGCCGGGTCGCAAGCAATGACGTTAGAAGTCAAACGTGCGCTAAATCCTCTGTGACGAGCAGATGACCGCTCTTGGCTATACTAAACTGATCCCTGTTCATTGAGAAGGCGCCTTTGTCTCATTTGCGCTCGAGCAACTTTCTGACATACGGAAATGGCTCACGCAAATAGAGGTTCGATTTATGATTTTGACGTTCATACTAAATATATCTTTGCCCACAAGCTTTATTTATTGAAATTTATATAATCTATTCATGATATTATTTAAAGACTAATGGAGGTCACGAAGTGAGATATTGATGACGTAATTAAACTGGAATATAGAATTCCTAATGGAAGATTGCAACATGAAAATGGAATAGATTGAAACGCAAAACCATAATTCAATTAAATGCTTACGTCACATAAATTCATTGATCTTGTCGCTTCAGCTAGATCACAATGTATGAGCACAGACTTTATTTTATAACTTTTTGTTTTCTGAGATACGCACCACAATGAAACAAATTCTGTAGAGCGAAGTCTGCGGAACACAAATTGTAACGTATAATTTCAGTGCACACTTAAAGATTCATACCACAAATACACTAAAAAACGATAATATTTGGGCCAAAATACACGCAAATTGTTACTGACTCATCAACAGTCGCTGCAATAGCGTCACGTCGAAAACATGCTCAGTCGGGTTACTAGAAACTCAATAACACATCTATACACTGAGCTTAATTAAGCACTAAGCAGGATCAATCCGGATTAAGCTGGGGTATGGGCTCAGATCTAGTTCGCCAACGCTCATTTGCTTCGGGCAACAAATTTCTCGAAGAGCCGAACATAGTAGCTGGCACGTTTTGCTATGGCGGCTGCGAGCGAGTGGGCGGCACGGGAAGAAAATTTTCGGCTTAAGGGATTCTACTGTGCAGTTGTACCGAGTCAAGCCCAGTTAAAAACATTCATAACAGAATTCAATTTAACTGAATTTATCTGGGTTAAACAACTGGATGCTTATAACTGGGTTTCTAACTGGATAATGGTATAGAAGGTAAGCTGGTCGAAGATTCTAACAAAGATTTCAGTGTAAACCAAAATATGGTCGCCACAACCTTCCCAGTATTCTCGAGACAGCGCCTCCCCAAACGTTTAATCCGGATCAGCTTAGCACTACCTCGTCTTTGATTCGGCAGCTGATTGCATTTGCTCGGCAGCTTCGGCGCTCAGTCGCGGGAAGGTGGCCATCATCTTTTCTCTGGTCGCTTCAGCCAACGAGTTTGCATCGGCGTACTTCGAACTGTCGATGGGCGGCAAGGCTTCCATGATTATTTTGCCTCCAAAATTGAATTTGAAAGCTTTCTTGTCGTAGAACGGCTTGTACGACGAGTAGACCAGCGGGACAATAGGGATCTGAAATCAACATAAAATTTCAGGGTCATATGCTATTCATTTCAACGATGCGTTCACAGATGAGCGATACGATGCGATTTGGCTGCGGCCGCCGCGAGGTTACACTGAAGAGCTCCAAAAAGAATTCTTCACAATGCCACGAAGCGACGCAATAGGTTTTAAATGATAGACTCCTCGTCGGGCAATTGATTCTGACACACATTTGATTGACATCTTTAATTATTTGCATTCCGTAGCGACCGAAATTTAACTTTCGTCAAAGTTCCGCGAATTGGCCGCTGCCAGATGGCCCACCAACTGCGCACGCAGCTGCTTCTGAGTGCCGGCCGCTCTACTGAACTTACGTTGGCTTGCATTGCTATGTGGAAGGCGCCCTTCTTGAACGGCAAAAATGTGTCGGTCGTGTTGCGCGTCCCTTCAGGAAAGATCCAGACCTTCACCTGCAACATTAAGTTGAAATTGCTACCATACGATGGACAATTGAGTTTCGAACATTCTTTTCCTTGATCTGCTTCACGCTTTGTTCGCAGGATTTGATCGCTTCGTCCTTCTTGAAGCGATCGATGAAAATTGCATTGCACAGAATGGCGCATAAATTGAACCCCGGTATGTAGAGCAGACTTTTCTTCATCATCACTGTACAGTTCTTTGGCCAAAAGGTCGCCAAGCCTGAAAAATTGAAAAATGAAAATAAGAGAAATTTTATGGATGCTAAAAAATTTACAATGTACTCAGGACAAGCTGGGGCGTAATTTCCGCAGTGCTCATATGCTCTGAGTTGAGTGTTGACGCATTTGCAGCGAAAAAAATCATTAAGGTTTCGCTTTATTTACACACCTTTCGCAAAACTCCAATTTTTCAATAAATAAAAAATTTAAATAGCAGCACAACTATGATACAGCAGAAAGCTCCACTAACCGAGGCTGTCTATGCAGCTCTGATGATTGGCTACCAAAATGTAGGGCTTATCCGACTTTAGGTTGTCGCCATTGCGAAGTTCGTATGTAATGCCAGTCCAAGTAGTAATACAGCGGAATAGCCAGAACACTCGACTGAAAAAGGGAAATATGGATGGACTGAAGGAATTGATAAAGGTGGATAGGTCACCGAACGTACACAAATTCACAAAGTTAAACAACTTCTCACAGATTACTTACAAATTGTTATCGGTTGTGACGCCAAATGGCAGGCAGACAAGAAATCCCAGAGAAGAAGAAATCCATATCATCAAATAGTAGAGAGTGACCTTGATGACGAATTGAAACTTAGTCGAAACTTGCCACAATAGTGAAAAGACAATGAGAAGTACCAAGAGAAAACTGGCGCACCACACGCCCAATGTAGCGGTCATCTTTTTACTGCGATTAATGTCTGCAATAAATTTGCGTAGTGAGGTTTGATGACACTACAAACTGAGTATGGAGATTGAACAAAATATTTCGAAGCTGAGCACGAGGATCACGGAAGCAAAACGGCCTGCTAAGCTGCAGTGCAAACAAACAATGCAACGCATCATTGCTTATTCTGTTCTGGCTGAGCTGAGATTGCTTCCAGAAATTAATAAGTACTGCTTATATTTTGTACCATATACTATACCAGTGTACCCGAATTCTATACCAGTGTAGGACCCCACGCTCTAATATAGGACGTTTTGAGCCCTACTCAGGACAACTCTTTACAGAGGGACAAACACCATCCGAAATGGGACCGTTCTTCCAGCAGTAAAACGTCTGATAATCCTATTCCCGACCGCCTATTGCGATTCTTCTCATGCAACTGGTGAGCTTTTATGCCAAGGACAGAAAGACAGGCACCATTCACAGGCAGAAAGATTGGCACTCCCAGTCAGCCGATGCAATCGAACGATGATCGAATGACAGTCTCACGTGTTCAACCAGCAAGGTATCTAGCTGTCTGTGCTCCTTGTCGCTGGCAAATGCAAAGCCACATATTTTGGTCAGGTTACACAGTGTATATATACTATGCGGAGACTTCGGCCCACGCTCAATAGAGTCAAAGTTCTCGAAGTCGAATCCGCGTCAATGAGAATAGGTGCAAAGTACGCGCGTACACGTGAACACGAGACGAGAAGTGAACATGCCACTACGTTGAGAGGCTTTTATGCAGCGCGTTGCAGGGCGGTCGAAATATCTGCTGATTTGTTCGGTGCATTCTCTTTCGTGAAATTACGCTACGCTGCCTCTGTCTCGCCGCTTGTGACTACAAGCCGATGGTTGACAACTCGGAGGAATGGATCATACTGCAAATACTAAGCACGCGAACGAGTACGAGCTGGGGAAGCTTCGTCACGAATGGCGCGCTGAGCTAGTATTGGATATGCTACATTTCTGAAAAGGTGCGAACCGACACGTTGCTTCCGAATGTTTAAGTTGTGTTTCATGTGAGTAAGATAGGATACTTTACGAGATTTATGGGCAAAAATGCAGATCCTTGGGTGCATGGTTGACTAGCCGTTCCAACGATGAATACATTGTAATAATCACCAGCGATCGCGTCATAACTCCTCGAAGCCCAAACTCGTGCGCAGTCTGCGATCTCCATACTTTCCAGTTCGCTATGAACTTCTGTTCTTAAAATTGCAACTGTGTCGCACTGTTCTTGAGCAAAACATAGGAAAACGCTTCAGAAGCTTAAAATGTACAAACATAGGAAGTATTTTTTGTCACTGCTCTGGAAGATATGCACCACTATTAAACAAACAAGGTCAATCCGTGGAACACAAATTGTTACGAGGAATCGCAGCGCGCACATGTTCAACACATACATGTAGGTGGGGGTACTTTGGAGGACTTTTGGTCCCCCCAAACCCGGACCGGCCCAAAAACGAGAGAAGGGTCCCCCCCTTCTCATTTTCGGCCGAAGGCCGAAAAAAAACCTGAACCCCCCTCTACTTTCGAAAAAAAAACCTGAACCCCCCTACTTTCGCGACCTGTTACATGTATGGTTTAACAACGATTCACACCATACCTGTAACCGGGGGGATCTGGGGGGTCACCCCCCTCCAGCCAGGGGTTGGACCCCCCGGCCGGGAAAAAACATTGTCGCCACGTAGTGGCGAAAAAATTTTTTGGACGTTTTTTTGAATTCGCGCCGGAATCCCGACACGAAGCACCGTAGCGCCTACCCCCCCGGACCTCCGTTACAGGTATGATTCACACCACAAATGGCAATATTTAGGCTAAAATACACGCAAATTTGCTGCAAACATCAAATCATTCTGCTACAGTTTCTACATTACCGGCACGTCAAAAGCATGATTTGTCGGATCACAATAAACCAATGGCGCGCGCAGCTCGGGAGGCCTATTGGAGGGAACATAGTGATTGGCTGTCGTCATAGCAACAGCCAATCAGCATGGTTCCAGCCAAAACGCCCCCTCAGCTGCTCACGCCACAGCAATAAACACAACATATCTGTACATTGAGCTCAGTGCTGGAGCCGGACCAAGCGGGAATATGGGCTGAGATCATAGTCGCCAACGCTCATTTGTCCCCGATCAAAAAATTTCCCAAGGAGCCATACATTGCCGGAAGAATGTATGGTTTCAGTGGTCTGAGAGAGGGAGAGCGAAAGTGCAGAAAAAAGTTTTGAACTTCAAAGGTTGAAGATTCTGCAGTGACAACGATTCAAAAAATTGTCACGACAACATCCTCGGTCTTTTTGGGAGTATCTACTCAACCGAAATGCCCTCGTCTCCGAAACGCTGAATCCGGATCTACTTAGGTCTATTTTGTCTTCGATTCGGCAGCTAATCGCATTTTCTCGGCAGCTTCGGCGCACAGTCGCGGGTAGACGGCTAACATCTTTTCTCTGGTCGCATCAGACAACGAGTTCACATCAGCGTACTTCGAACTGTCGATGGGCGGCAAGGCTTCCATGATTATTTTGCCTCCAAAATTGAATTTAAAAGCTTTTTTGTCGTAGAACGGCTTGTACGACGAGTAGACCACTGGAACAACTGGAATCTGAAATGAAGAGCGTCATCGTCGTGTAACTTTTACTTCGTGGCCAGTGTCGAATTATAGTTATAACAAAGCTATAGCTTCGGTGCCCGGGCTAGTACTAGGGGCCCCAAACCGATTTCTTCTCTGAGCCTCATAACTTCGACTCCAACCCTTTTAATCCGGCTCTGGCGTGCGCAGCTGGGGATCTTTTGGCAAGAAGCTTGCTGATTGGCTATCGCCATAGCAACAGCCAATCAGCTTGCTTTCCGCCAATAGGCCTTTCCTGTTGCGCACGCGACTGTTTCTGAGTGTCAGCCCCTCTATTGAACTTACGTTGGCTTGCAATGCCATGTGGAAGGCGCCCTTCTTGAACGGCAAAAATGTGTCGTTCGTGTTACGCGTTCCTTCGGGAAAGATCCATAATTTCACCTGTAACATTAGCTTTAAACTGCTACTCAAGAGGAGAAATTAAGTTTCGAACATTCTTTTCCTTGATCTGTTTCACGCATTGTTCACAGGCCTTGATCGCGTCATCCCTGTTGAAGCGATCGACGAAAATTGCATTGCACAAGAGGGCGCAAACATTGAACCCCGGTATGTACAGCAAACTTTTCTTCAACATCACAGTGCAATTCTCAGGCCAAAAGGTCGCCATGCCTGAAAAATGATAAGAAATTTTAAGGATGCCGAAAATTCACATTGAATCCTCAGTGTTGGGGTACGATTTCCGCATGATAGAGTGCCGAGCGTTGAAAAATTGACAACGTTTCATGAAAAATGAAAAAGAAAATTATTCTGACAAGACTACCGGGATTTCCTGTAAATAAGCCCACCCGAAATAGACCCATGGGTGAGTTGATTTATGTAAATAAGCCCACTCGGATTATTTTCGAATTTTATTTCCAAACATACGACTTCTACCTCACACCAATAAGGTAACACGAGTAAGATACAAGCACCGTGGAAGAAGATAAAATAATGGGAAAAGCCCTGGGCTTATTTACGGGAAACCCCGTACATTATTCGTATTTACTATTCCTCACTTTCACAAAGCTTCCCATTTTGCACCGATTAAAATTGCAAAGACGAAATAAAATAAATTAAAAATACAAAAATGAGACGGCAATCATAAAAGTTCCAGCAGAAAACTCCACTAACCGAGTATGTCGATGCAGCTCTGATGATTGGCAACCAAAATGTAGGGCTTATCCGACTTTAGGAAGTCGCCATTGCGAAGCTCGTATGTAATCCCAGTCCAAGCAGTAATACAGCGAAAGAACCAGAACACCCGACTGAAACAAGGAAATATAGAATGGTCTGGAGTAATTGATAAAGACGGATCGGTCCAACAGATGGAGACCGTCCCATTTTTCTGTGGACCGAGTTCTGAACCGACAGCTTTTGAGGCATAGTGCACTGGATCGGATCAAGTTACTGAAATTGGGTTGGGCCATGGACCGAACCGAAAAAAACCTGGAAAGACCCACCTGAAGTAACTGGAGGGATGTCGCCTACTAAGTGGACAATTCAAAACATTTTTCGAAATTCTTCTTTTTTTGGCCTCTAAAAACAAGGGAAAGCAAGTACTGCCAGCCAGCCAGCCAGTACAGTGAAATCCCTTGAATCCCCTAACTCAAGAGAAAAAACCTGAACCCGCTTGGAAATCGACCGATAGTTTGAAAAATTGCAAATCAGGCAAAAAAATTTAATTCCCGCCAAAAAATTAGCCCGATTATGGTCATTTTGACCCTGATTATACAATTTTTTCCTGAACCGCCCCCTACTTTCGACAGCTGATACATGTACGCTGACAGCCACGAGCAAAAAAGCCCAAGTGGGCAACAGTGATCAAATACTCTTTGCAGCACAAGCAAACCCGTATGACTGTACTCACAAATGGTTTTCCGTTGTGACGCCAAATGGAAGGCAGAGAAGAAATCCCACAGTGCCGGCTACCCATACTAACAAATAGTAGAGAGCGATCTTGACGACGAATTGAAACTTTGTTGATACTAGCCACAATAGTGGTAAAGCGATGAATAATACCAGTAAAAAACTGGCGCACCACTCGCCCAATGTAGCCGACATTTTTCACTTCGATTTAGTTCTGCAAAAAAATTGGTTTAGTGGTATTTGGTGACACGACAAACTGGTTGCAGAGATTTAACGAAATACTTCGCAGCTTAGCGAAGGATAATACTAAAGATAAACGCTTGTGCCCACAATATACATGCCTGCTGGGTTGCTGTGGTCCACTTAAGATATCACATAGAGTACTTTATTTTGGATTAGCTGGGATTTACTTCCAGACGGGAACAAGGGTGCCCGTCCGCAACCCGGCTTGGTCAGAAAAAGGGATGGCATAATTGTATGCAGTTCGCTGTGATGTAAAGTCACCTGTACTGGCCTATTTTTATCCCCTCATGTATCCACTTATCAGGCTCTGTCGATTATGCCGTAACCATGGCTATGCATTGCCTAGCACTTGCTGAACAAACAAGCAAACAATGAACGAACAAAGTCGTTTCATAGTCACCCCTCATCCTGACTGACCGGTGCACCGGCGTGATGTGCCGCCGACATAAAATCGGTCATTTGGAGATCTACGCGTTTATCTCGGTCCCCTATGTCTGATCATTCTGATGCCCCTAGTGAGCAAATGCGCCAGATACAGTCGAATGCGGACATTAGAGAGGTCCATACCTATCTGATTATTGTACTATGCTTTCACACATAACTGAACTAAGACATAAGTCTTTGATAAGTGCACCCGCATATAAAAACCGTTTTTTGCTCTCCCAAGCCCACTTTTATATCAGGGTTGGACAGGGTTGGACTGTAAAGAAAGACAGACACCCAGATAGACACTCACCTTCAGCTGATTCGGTTGTACAACGATAGACGCTCCAAGGTCTCACGTGTTCAGACGGAAAAGACCCAGCAGTCAGCGCCCTTTGTCACTCAGCAAAAACAACGCAGCATATTTTGATCAGACTATGTATACTCGACGGACACGCTTGGCCGACGCTCAATAAAGTCAAAAGTACTTCAAGTCGACTCCGCCTCACTACGAAGAGGAGCAAAGTACGCGCGGATACACGTGCGGCCAAGTGAACATGCGACACGCTGGAAGACGATTATGCAACACGATGCGGGCAGGCGTTGTGATGTCTGTTGATCTATGCAGTTCTCTATCGCGCATTACTCCACGCTGCCTCCGTCTCGCTGCTCGTGACTACCGCGTGCGCGCGTACGCAGCCCCGGTCGCTCAGCTGCCTGCTTGACTACGAGAGTTTGAACACGGTCACGCGCTCTGATCGATTATCAGGGTGGTCCCGAAGCGATAGTTTGATATCGTAGTTTCCTTCATGTAGACACGAATAATAAATGAGCGGAACTGAATCCAGTCGTGCAAAAAATTTGCAGTTGTTGCAACTTATTCAGGACGTCTTCATTGACTCTGTGTTCTGAATTGATGTCGACAAAGCGATTGGATCAGGATTGACCAAGCACGCTTTGCTTTCT
>JAQGAX010000732.1:0-14355 GCA_034698105.1 Plectus exinocaudatus
ACGAACCTTCTCCAACTGCCTGAGGAAGTCGACTCGTTCGCGCAGTTTCTGGACGCTCTGGAGGATCTTGCGGCGGGCGCCCTTGGTCACTCCCTGCTGCTCCAACTGTACCTCGTCCAGCCCGAGCATCTGCTCATAGTCCATTTGCTGGAACATAGTCGTGTACTTGTGCAGACGTAGTCCTTTCAGCCACATGGGAATATCTGAAATAAAAGGTCAATGAACAACGGTTAATTCTACCAATGCTTTGACATTCCTTATAATGATGTCATTTTTCTAGTCATCGTGTATATCAACCCTTGCTGGTTAAATTCTGATGCTCAGTGCTAACCACGCTTACATTATGAACGCATGCACACGTGGTAGGTGGCTCAACTAAAATATCCAAGCCGATTGTGCATGAGAAATCAATCCCACATATCATTTTCTGTGGTCAACAGGCAATGGAAACACAATTTACCGATCACGAAGCCCGATGAAAATACAGCAACTTCCTGCATGCTGCCGGCGTTTTTGCTGCCAACTGAACAATGCGGCAGAGTGCGCGCGTCCTGCCCTTGTTCTGCCGTGTTTACGCACGGAATCATATCAGTGTTCAAAAATGGAAAACAAGCCCGCCTGATGAAAATACCGATAATCTCCGCATGGCGCTGGCGTGTTTTCACAGCCAGCCAAACAATGTGTCAGAGTTCAGCGCCCTGCCCTTGTTTTGCTGTGTTCACGCTCAAAAGCGTATCACTGGTCATCGTCATTGGCGCGCGCTACTTCAAAAAAACCATGTCTGGAGCTGATAAATGTGACAGCGGCTGGAGAAGATCGCAACAACAAATCAACTCTACCGCCGATTACCGGCCGAGATTGCATCGTTTGGATAGGTCAAAGTGGTGCACAAACATGATAGTGCTAGTGCCACTAAAATGATACTACTGTTTCAATCGGCGTTTTTTGGTCTATCATATCAGAGGCAGACGCAAACACGTTTGTCGCCGTCTGTCCTTCCGCAATCGAGCGTCTGTCTGAGTTTGAAGATCGGCCGAGACATTTTTATGTCTGGTATGGAAATTTGAAAGCAAAGAATAGCATACTACAGCCAGTAGGATAGACTGAGACGCTGTGAAGTCTTCAAGGTGACATGTCATGTTAAAGGGGCAAAAAAGTGAATTTGATCGCGAGATGTGATCGGTCTCACGCGTTGGCGTCGATCTGGTAATGCCAGACGATTGTGCGATAGCGAGCTGCGCTGGTGCCTGCGGTCAGAAGAGCGAACGAATGGGACCAGACAGGGTCATCGCACCGGACCGAATTTGCAACGATTGTGAGCGACGATCAGTGTCGAATCGGTCCCTGGACACGGTCGACCGACGGCGACTCATAAAGCGCGAGCACAAAGGCCAGCAGAGAGGACCCGACAGAGGCGACAGCTTGCCCGGACACAAACAAACAATCAGCGCCGCGACCGACCGCGACCGACCCCACCCCCCATCGTCCATGGGGACGAAATTAGTCAGGCAACGAGCCGTCGATAATGCGAGACCTCCACCTCCTTCACTGGGCCGCCCATCGCGCCGTTGCAAACAATGCCCCGTCAGACCCATCAGCCCGCATTTGTCTGGCCAGCCCCCCATTGTCGCGGCAATTGTCCGGCGTTATTTATATTCTCCACCTCTGTACCCATGTCCGTCCAATACACAGACGCCCACTTGACCGGCGCGTCCATGATCCGGCGTTTCCCGATTGGTAATCGGATTGAGACGGAAATGGACACCGACAACGACCCCCTTGTGAGCCTGACCGAACAACCGAAGGATTACGCATTACGTGGCGTCACTTTTGCGGAACGGCCCAGCAATCGTGTCCGGCGTGAGTATCGCTCCGACAGTTTCACGTGCGAGTAGCAAACAATTCGAGAGATAAGAAAATGAAAAACTTTCTACTGGGAAAATGAGTCATGTGACGAGTTTAGTAGTCGAGTTTCTAAACTAGTTGCTATGCTTCGTACACGTGGGGCGTGGAAAGCGCGTAAAGGATACTCTGACGTTTCCTTGGCACCCTCGACCCCAAGTTGAGTACGCATGATCATTCTTGGCACGTTCTTTAAGCGTTCAGACGGCAAAAAAGTTTGAGAGCTGCGATAACTTTGTACAGTCATGCTTTATACATAGCGGCAACGACTGCTCATTGAGACAGACCGGTTGATATGGGAGAAAGCGCGGACAGCAGACAGGATGTTTGTTATGCATATCAGACGCATTCTTCTTCGCAGCATCGAGACAATCGCGCTCCCCGAACGGACTGAATCGGTGTTTGGTGGTGGGGCGGCTGATTGAAAACGGAGCGGCGACTGACGGCGCCGGTTTGTTGGCACAGCCGATTCGCCGTCCGATCTGCTGCGCCCACGTATCGTCTGCTGTTGCTGCTGCCAACGAGACAATATGATGTGCGGCGCGAGCAGCAGCGAAGCGAATCGAGTGGGCGCGATTTCGTTTTGCCGCCGCAGCTCGTACGTCACGATCGGCGCCTGCGGCAGCAACGTCGAGACGGCGGCGGGAGACCGGGGGCGCGGGAGAGTCGGTCGGTGCCAGCCACCAGCTCGCGTGCTTTTGTTTGGCTGCTGCTTCGACGGTCGCGCCAGCTAGTCGTCCGCGTCGGCGACTCTGCGTCCCCGCCGCTTTTCCAGACACAATCCAATCGACGACGGTTACCCCTCTCCCTCGTTCTCAAAGACCAGTCCCAGCCGCCAGCGACTCGGCGGTCGTCTTCGAATGAAAAAACGATGGCGCATGAACAGCGCAGCCGACCGGACAACTGGTCATCGATCTTCGCCCGACCCACATTGCGCTTGCGCGGACAGTCGTCGACGATGGAAGGAGACACACGCTGAGACTCGAGTGTCTGCCTGCTCGACCACCCCCCGGATGTCGCGGCCGACGCGCTCTTATCAGTGCGGTCGCATCATCGGGCTGACCCCTGAGGAGCAAGGGTCGGTTTCTTTGGCCACCGCGCGAATCTCTTTCGTCGCGGCGTCTGTCGGCCCGCCGACGTCGACAGAGAAATGCAGACGGGGCAGAAAAAAAGGGCCGTTCGCTCCACGCTCTGAGTCGTTTTTCGTTCGGGCGACAGGGGCAAAAAAAATCACGCGGCCGGGGTGGCGTGAAATCGGCCAAGGGCGAAGCGAACAGAAAAATGTGCGGTATTGGATGGGTGACGCGAACGGGCCGGTCTGCGACGATCCGCTGCTGCTGGTGATCGATTCAGGACCGGAGCTTTCCAAGGTCAGTCAAATCGAATTTTATTGCATCGGCCGGCGACGTCCAAAAACCGCCAACAACACAACACGCAGGCACTAGATGGGCCCCTCAGTGACGTCGTGCGAACACCGGCAAACAACCTAGAGGGACGCCAAGGCCGAGCAGATGTATCGGGCGCTGGCGGCTGCCGGAGGCGCAAAAAGCGACGCCAGCCTCACAAAGAAAAACCGCCAGCAAGGCGTCGGCCTACCGTCCGAGAAGCGCTGGCAAGAAGCGATGTGACGCCCGACAAAACACCCCTTATCTCTTGCACTCTCTTTCTCTTTCGCGCGCCAGTCACAGCAGCAACAAAACTGCGCGCCAGTGGCGGTGCGCGCGCGTGTACATTTGCGTGTGTTTTGTGTATGCAATGCAAAGCGTAAAACATCGTCGGGGTGCAAAAAACGTGCCGCCGCGCGGACGGCCGGAGGTTATCGGGGCGTTCGGTCTGTTGGCTGGTAGCCGCGGCGGTCCCGAGGTCGGCAAAAAAATAACTGGGTGGTTGTTGTTGGCGGAGTGCGAGCAAGCAGCAAGTAAGCCAAGGCGGCGACGTTCAAAGGCTATAGATAGATGTGCAAGAGCACGATAAGCAACAGAGTGAGACGCAACGGGCCGATCGTTTCGTTCGCGACTCATCGACCAGACGGACCATCGCAACCGGTCATCGGTCGGTCGGCGGCCCGACGAATGGCCGACAACGCGATAATCGCTAATGCGAACCGACGGGAGGGGACGTAAATTGTCCAAGCGATCGGCGGCCGCTCCTCGCTCATCGGCCGGGTATCGGTCATCGCAACCCCCGCTGCGATCGGCGGTAGTAATTAGTCTAAGCCGCCTGCGCCCATTTGCCGGGCGCGTCGACCGGGCGCAAACGGCGCGCACTCACCGGCCCGCGATGACGACTCGAAAGAGGCGCCGCCCCTCTACAATGGCGGGCGCAAATAACAGGTGCCGCTGTCCGCTCGCATATCCGTCTTCAACGGGATTTGCCATCGATTCCCTGTGCACTTCTTTGTCGATGAAGATGATCAACACCGAGGCCACCGTCCCGAGTCGGTTCGGTGATCCCTTGCCCAAAGAATCAAGAGGAGAGGGGGGGAGAGAAAAAAGTGGTGAGAGCGAGCAGTCGCCTTCCTCGTCTTGCTGGTCTCGCCGCTCTCAGAGCCGCCTCGCATTCGCTAATCACGTTGGCGCGAACAAAAAGGGTCAATACAGCGCCAGTGGTGATCCGTTCAAGTGCAAATGGGCTCAGCCGGTGCGAGCCGACGTGACTGCGGAATATGTGTCAGAGACTCAAGAGGTCCAGGTTATTTAAGAGGATTACGCTGTTTTAAGAGCTGGTGCCCATCTTCAAGCAGATTTGCCTGTTCAGAACGCAACACGCGGAGCATTGCAAAAAAGTCCAACAGCTGCCCTATGCGTAAATAAAGCAAGCGGCGTCCATTGATTCTGAATGGAACTGCTAAAACTCGCCAGGCTACCTAATACTTCGCTGCGCGCAGAGACAGAGAGAAAAAGCGAAAAATTCGTGGGACTGACCGCGCATTCCACTGTTGGGCTCGATGAACACGTTGCGCATAGGCTTGTCGGCGTAGGCAACGGAGGAGTGCTTGAAGCGCGACGACGACAAGGAGACCGCCTCCGGGCAGCTCTTCTGGCGTACGGGACTCTGCGGCACTTGGTGTCTCGTGTCGTCTGCAAATACACCGACTAATCCAGTTTATTTACACACACGCGTGCTCACAACAGAAGCAAATTATCTTTGCATAGCGCACGTATTACTATGAATGGCGTCGGTTCGGATTGACATTATCAATGTCCATTGTAATAAAGGGCAAACCGCCGAATATGATTGCGGACAGACAGGGAAATACGCACACAACCTGCCAAGCGACGCAGGTTGCCGGTGCTATTTCTGTTTAACAACCGCGCATTGATGTGGAAGAGAGAGCAATGGAAACAGGCAAATCGGTGGATATTGCATATTTATAGTTAGCTCATTAACTGAAACATTCTCGTCGTACTAGAATAAAATTTCGTCTTCAGCTTTGTGGGCTAACCTGCTGAGATTGGAAATGTTTTAACAAAGTTTTTAAGGATATTCGGACCCAGCATTCATGAAAAAGTCACAATTTAATAACTTGCAAATAATAAATGATGCTGCATAAATTTTTCGAAGAAAAGAAAAATTAATTCTCAACGTACAATCAGCGAATAATTGACGACGCGCATTATTAGCCTTTTCTTCGGCGCTAATAGCGTCTGCGGCGGCGTTGGTCGACCAGATGCTGAATCGACCGGCGCCCGACGGCGAGCTGGTCGTCGACACGTAGGCGCTGTCGACGGCCGTCGGCGAGAACTGCTGGGCGGCGAAGACGCCGTGGCCGCCGAAGTGATCGGGCGGGCTGGGCGAAGTAGAAGTCGACGAGCCGCCCGAGTCGGACGAACCGCCGCCGAAGAAGGCGCTGTTGCCGCTGGGGCGCCGCTGATGCTTGTGCCCGACCGTCTCCATCATCGTGTAGCGCTGGTGCGCGGTGGGGTCGGTCAGTCGGGGACGACTGGCGCGCGCGGACGCAATAAATCCCGATGAGCAATTGCTGCTGCTCGATTGCCAAATAATGATGATGCTGATGGCGCGGCTGCCGACGCTGCCCAATGAGTCGTCGGCTGCAATAATCGAACCACAATTGACGGGTGTTATTGTTTACGCGCGTGTAGAAACAGAGCCGCGCCGGGTGTACGCGCGCGCTCAACGCCTATTCCGCGTAGCACCGACGCGAGCAGCCACCTCAGTGCTACTTGTCCGCCTGCCTAAAGTGCAGCAAGTGCTGCCAGGCCGAGCCTAGGAGGAGAAGAGGCGGCGCGGTCGTCCCCATCCCGACGCCGACTGTGTACCGAGCGCCCCGAAAACGGTTTGCCCACGCGGTCCAGGGCAAACGGCGCACGAGTGCCCTGGTCGACTTGGAGTGACCGAGCGATAGCCGGCCGACGCGTCCAGTCCGACAGGTAGGTGGGCCGAAGGGGACAGCGGAGGAGGGCGCTGTTGGTGAAGAACAGTGGACGCGCGCCGTATTGGATATAGACGGAAGATCGGATGACGGCGGTGGTGGTCGATCGCGACGGCCATACAGAGGGCAGATGTAATCGAACGGCATTCCAGTCTGCGCTCTGCTGCCACTCTCTGTCTCAGTCGGCACTCGTCCGATGCTCGCGACACCGCCTAATCGCTCGCCGCCGCCGTCCGCGCGCACCGGCCAACTCCTCCTCTGATCCGATGACGCCGTCCGGCCGGTCGTCCTCCGCTCCATTGACCCTCAACGGCCGTCCGAGCGAGGCACGACCGACAGGGACACATGAAGCAACAACAGACGCGACGCCCGCCTATTTACCTGCTCGGCGGCGACTGACACGGCGCTAATCAATTATTACCCGGTGTCGAAGCCACGGCGCCCGTGCCTAGCCCCACCTTCGCCGTCCGTCGCGCGCGCGGGCCAAGGTGCGACGTCGCGCCAGCAGCGCCATCGGCAGACCGTCGATGCAGCAGCCCCCTCCCGGCGACGGCGCCGTCTGCCTCCGCGTGCACCATACCATCAATACAACAATTAGCGACAGGCACCGACTCGTCCGGCCCAACTGACCATTTACCGACTGACTGAAGAGATTGTTGCGCAGCACCTGATGCACCTGTTTTTGCCATTTCAACGGAAGACCAGACGGCACGCTTTTGGCACAATAGCCCATTCGCCGCGCGCAGCAAAACACAAAATAGTGGAAGCAGCACCTAGGTTTCGCCAGACACGGACACACTCAACAAGGCGGAGCGGGCGCGCAGAGCGAGATCGCGAGAGCCAGACGCAGACAGCGCAACGGAAGCACCATACGGTTGCGGATGACTAAGTAGCGGGCGGCGTGAGTAACGTCCGGCCTGGCCCCGAAATGTTTTGATCGTCGAGCGACTTGGCTGCGAAGGAAAAAAAAACATTGTACGTGCCAAAAACGCAGACGGCCCGATGCGCGATTGCGACGCGTCGACTACGGAACGCCGCGCTGCCGACCGACCGCCCATTGGCACAGCTCGACCAACCGTTTGAATCGCTATCCTCTGACCGAAAACGACGCGCGGTGATAAGCGACGATGAGCGTGGCGCCGCCGTTCCTTCTCGTCGCGCCCAGATAATGACGCCGCCGACGCTCGCCGCTACCTGTATGCCGATTGACCGGGGACGACCGGCGGCGCCCAGCCAGACGCGCCAGATAACAACCACGACAAACGCAAGCGGCCAATGATTGCAACAAGCGGGCACGCGCGCGTGTATTGGATTCACGCCTCCAGCCAGTTGTATGATGTCATAAAGACTAGTAAGCGTTGGCCAGTAGCGGACGATTAAGCCCCCAGACGCAACAGAGCGGCTCGGGTCGTTCAGGGGCAGTCATCAGTGGACACGCTCCTCGCTGCTGCAGCTCATGATAATGATGAGTCAGGCGGCGACGGACGGGTCCGAAAAAGGGCCGATCGGGGACGGGGTGCTTGGACGGCCGATGAGAGCGGTGCCAGGCGCCGGGCAGTGAGCGAAATTAGACGCACAGCGCGCTAAAAAACAATTACGCCGCCGGCCGTCCCCGTATCCGGGCGGCCGCCGAGCGCGAGCACCGCCCGAGTCGTCAGCCGTAATCGCCATTATTATTCGGCGGCGCCGTCGACGAGAGGGTTGGCTAGGCAAAAAAACCGGCGCAAAAAAGAGCGATTGGCGCCGGGTGGCCGCGAGGGGAAGCTGACGAGCGAGCCCATTCATCGGCGGCAGCAGCGCGTAGTCGAGTGGTCCCCAGCAGACCGCCAACGACCACGACGACGAGCAGCACGGCGCGGACGGGCGAGTCGGCCGGTCGAGGTGGTCAGCGTGGAGAGGCGGGCGCGCACGGGTTAGGAAGCGAAGTGAGCGCGTCGCAAACAGGCGGCTAAAGCGCGACGACCGGCGGCTACTCGGCAAACAGCGCCCCGTCCCCCCTCGCGTCGCGCACCGCGCAGGGGCAGCTGCTGGTGGAATGCGCGCTGCTCTGTTTGCAGGCGATCGCGGCCACACAGTCGGCGGACATGGCCCGACGACGTTAATCCGTCCCGCCGGCCCGGCAATCATCCTGGGAAATCGCCCGGCGGACGCCGCATTGCCGGCACGCAAAGAAGCCGCGCCGCCGAGGTCGCCCGGCTCGCTCGCTGCCCTCCGCTTGATCCGCGCGCGCAAGGCCCACCTCGGTGCGACCAAACGAACGCTGCCGCTCATGTCCGACCTCTGCTCTCTCTCTCTCTCTCTCTCTCTTTCTCTCTCACCACCGTTCCCGCGACCAGACTGATAAGCAACCGCCGACAATGATTGTGTCCACGCGGTCGCAAAAAAACGCGCCCGCCGTCTACCGATCGCGACAAAATGCAACACCGAGCCACGCACGACCCGCCCGACCGAGAAGCGCGCACTCAGACGAAAGGGCAGACGGCCCAACAAAACGTCGCGCCCGCCGCCGGGCCCGGGGGAGGCGGTGCGCTCAGAAGAAGACGCGGCGTCACCAGACGAGACGAGACGCCTGGAACCGGCCGGGCGCGGCTGGCACCGGCAGACACGGACGACGCGGGCCGGCGCGCGCAAAAAACCGCTCCCCCTCCCCGGACAATTCCGGCGGGAGGAGGAGGCAGCGCGCGCTCTCTCTGGTCGCCCCGCAGTGCCTGCTGCGGCTGCTTGCTCCAATACTCCAACAACGACAAGCACCGGCCAGCTCAGTCGATTAGCGATCGCACCACCGTTGTGCACGTGCAGCAGGAGGGCGAGTCGCTCGCTATCGGCGCTCGAGAGCACCGGTCAGCTGTCCGCGCGTCCCATCGCCTCGTATATCAGAGACGGACGCCCACCGCTGCTGCTGCTGCGGTCAGCACCGCGCCAAGCACAGCCGGCGCGCCTGTCCGCTGCGCGTCATCGTAGAGCAGCGTCGCCTGTGCACTGCACGATGGCTACCCAGATCGGTTGGAAGCGACAAGTGGCGTCCTTCGCGGGAGATGCGCTAAAAGCGCCAAGAATTCGCCCCAAAGGCGTGTCCCCCCGCGCGCCCGCCCCATCGCTCCGCCACCGACGACCAGCCAGCGCGCACACGTGTCCACGACCGGTTTCGTTCGGCGCCAAACGCGCGCGACAAATTAGACTTGCCAAGGCTGTTCATGCCCATTCAAGGTCATACAAGGACCACCGGCGCGGCGCGCCTCTATAATCGTCTCGTGGCCGAGACCGAACCAACAGACGCTGTCCGCATGAACCGACTGTGCACTCAGGCAATGGACGATCTGAGGGAGAATGGGTGGACGCGACGGAAGAGAAATTAGCCGGAAACGCCGGTCGCCCCGAGAATGAACGGAGGCTGCCACCTGTTGGTGTTGAGTGAGCGCCTGTGAGGGCGGCGGCTTGTAGAACGGATGAGAGCCCGAGGGAGGGGTGGCGCAGTTTTTCCACTCGTAAATCAAGCGATCCGATCGCCGTCGCAACGTCGGCGGCGGTCCGCAACGGCGCCAGCAGACGTCGGCGGCCATCACGAGCGAGAGCGGTGGTGTCAGACGCAGCAGACGTGGACACGGTTCCGCATGTTTGCCCTCTCCCTTTTGTACGCACATTGCCGCATCGCGCTACGCAGCAGCGTCCCTCGGCGTCTCATGAGACCCATCGGTCACTCTACGTCTCGCTGAATAGCGACTACCATTCAACTATGAATTTCACGCGCGCCATAATTTCTATTTTCCGATGACCGACGGGACAGACGGAGCGGACAGAGACGACTGACAAACAGTGCGACCGCAGCCGTCTCGCTCGACCACTGATCTGTCCGGTGCAACAACGCGCTGCGGACATCGGGAGTCGTGTTCGCGGCGCCAACCAGACATCACGGCCCAGAGTCGTGGCATAAAGGGGGGCATTAAGGGCTATGTCCCGAAATACCTCTGGTGGGAATGCAGTCGCCTGCAACAAAAAAAGCTGTGCAAGGGTATCTGCAACCTCTCCTGCATGCAGAAATTTTTTACTGCATGAACAAAACAAGAGTCACCTATTTTTGCGCATGCAGCAAAACCTTTCGCTTTATACAGGAGAAGTATGCATGGGCCCGGAGCGTCAAAATATGGCTGCGTCGCTCGGAAGCAAAAATATGGTTTTGCAATGCAAAATATTGTTCCAAGCGACAGATAACTTAAAAGTATCAAGGTGGTAAACACCCTCCCCTCGCCCCCGTAAGCATTGAGCCACAAGAAGAAAGAAAGGCACTGCACGCGCGCAGCCGCGATGATGGGGCATCAAGCTGCGCCCACTACCGAGCCGATCCGACAGTGCTGCTGTCTGCGCTGGGCGGCGAGCACGCAGACAGGGAGAGGCGGGGCGACGGACTGAATTAATAGGCAAAATGCCACCGTGTGGCTCGGCACTAACTGCACAGTGGAGATTATGTAATGAGTCGGACAAACGCGGGCGGCAGCAAATTTTCTTCTCACGCGACAGATAAACAGATCGAGGCCAGCGGCGGTGACCAACAAACGCAGCCGGCGGGTGCGTGGGGCGAGTACTACATGACATTCACGCCCCCCCGGATCGATGATATGTTATGACTACTTCAAAATCAGACAGCCAATCCACCGTACGTCGTCGCGATGGAGCCAGACACGTAACACAATCGTATCAACAAATGGCTCAATCACCGCTTCAAAAATTTAAAGTTACCTTGAGATTGGCATTGGTTACGCATTATATTTTCAGTTTGTCTTAAACTTAAAGCGACTCTCCAACTTTTATGTCCTTCGGGGTTCGCATGCACTCGCACGCAATTGCAATTGAAATGCGCAATTGTAAATAGCATTAAAGAAAACAAGCAAATTCGCTTTCACCCAATAAGACGACCATGGCGACCATAAAAAAGGGCAATATGGGGCACTGCATTAAACGAGAGGGTCATTCGAGTGGTACATCCGAGCGAGATAAGACATCCTGTTGATTGGGGAAAAGATAAACTATCCCCATCTAACGCGATTCCCGGCGAGTCGGCGAAGAGAAAAGGAAACCAACTGAGTGATACTACTAGGTGGACGTTTTTTGCGACAGAGCGTGAGAAAAAGAGCAACGAACGGATGAATAAACCAACTGTTGCGGTTGTGAGCGGTGCGTACTATGTCGACCTCACGGCGCGCGACATGGCAGACGGACGCAGAAACAAAGAGGGCCGATGACCGCATTTCATTCTAGTCCGAACGTCGCCAGCGCCACATCCATCGACCATCTGCTGCTGAAAGCCAGTCCAACTGCTCCTGCTCGGCCTCGATCGTCGTTGAAATCGTTACGCAAATCGCCGGCAACCTGCTCTCTCCATCATTCTGTACACTTCTTTCCTGCAAACAAAATCATTGGAATCAAATCATAAGCATTTCAATAATTTTACTGTGCAAAAGTCACATGAGGAACAACTTTTAGTAGGCCTTATGGGTATTTGGCTGGAGAACTACTTTTGCGGCTGCCATGCACTCAAACTCGGCACAGGCATAAAAAAAACTGGACGTAGTTTTCTTGTACAATCAGATAAGAAATGTGAAAGACATGAAAACAAACTACATTAGTGTTCGTACAAGAAAGTAGACCATTATCAGGTAAACAACATGATTCACTGTTGCAGAACTGAAGGAATGTGATGGAATTCGCGGTAGGCCCAAGTGAAACACCCACCTGCCCGGCTGAACACAGGGGAATGCACATTACTACACAAAAAAAACAGCAGAAGACACACAATATTGTTTATTGTCTATCCACCTATGCCCATATTAACGAATGCAACGGTAAACATTAGGTGCAAGCGCACCAAAATATGCGCCACCATTTCGAATTAAGGATTTAAAAAGCTTAAAAGATAAAGCACAATAACACTTGTTGTGTCTGAATTTTTTGGCAAAATGACAAAGACTAGTTCAAACTAACGAAGAACGTTGTTGCGCGCGTCGTTTTCCCGCACGATCGGTAAATCCATTTTCAGTCGTTCCGCGGCGTTCAGTTTCACAACTATTCTTGGCGGCAAGATTAAACGTCCGCCAAGTGCGCTGTTTAATAACAGCCGCCCGCGCCGCCGCCTCGCCGCACACAACGACTCCCCCTCCCGCTACTGGAGTTCTTTCATCGAAGGGCCGTTTGTGCCAGGTAGTTCCTGGTGTACTACGCTGAAAACAGAAAAACATTGTGAACGGGAGTATTGACTGCAGCGTTCCGTTTGCACCTGGTCGTTACGATACATTTTTCGCGCTTTGAAATTATGCCCCGTGCCAGCCGCCGTCGTAGTCAATTACAGATATCGCCAAGGATCGGCGGCTGGCGGAGGGCTATATATATATAGATATAACATCCCCTTTTCCAAAAAGCGATTCTATCCAGCATGTTTTATTTTATCGTCTGGGGGTCCTACTAAAAAAATTTTCTTGAAAATATTTTGGTGCCTGGGGTAAGCTCCCGTGGCTTTGTATTGTCAGTTGGTTATATGACCATTTCAAAACCGCGAATAACACATACCTATGTAAATTCGTGTGTTTACAGCTGCGTCAAGCGACGGATTTAGCCCGTGCTCTTTGTAATTGCTGCAACAGGGACTGGTGTTCAAAGCGAGGGCGGAGAGCCGAGAAGCAGGGGATGAAAGCTTGTTGAGTCATCAACATCTTCTTTGTCTATTGTACGTTTTGTTCCTTCCTCGGCCCTGGATGTTCCGTCATCGACGGCCGACGCGAACAATTCGGGAGAATCGAACCCAGGCTGTTGGCTGGACAACGCTCTTAATAGCCGAAGCCGGTCAATTTCTGACCAGGTTAACGGACAAAGAGAAGGACGCAGGAAAGTCGGTTACAGTATAAAAACGCTGAGGACATTATTTTGATTGGGGTACCGATTGTTCGGGTTTGTTGTATTGGATAAGCTACTATTCAAATTTCTGACTATTTGGCGAATCGGTTTTTCGAAATATTTACTGCAAATAGCTTGTTTTAGTGCGTAATTTGCACGTGTTGAACAGAGTTGACGAAGATAGTCCTGCTTGTAAATTGATTTGCAGAAGTCGGCTTTATGACAATATCACAATAGCAACTTGCTTAAAAAATGCGAACTTTCAGCAATAAGCAGCACATTTCATTCATTCTCTCTCATGTAATCACTACAAATGTCATCATGAACGTATAAGTGACCAGATTGGAAATATGATATACCGTACACTAAACGACACGAATTCCGCAGTCTTGCGACGCATACAGAAACAAACGTTTCACGGAAAAATTTAACGTAGTTGCTTAGAATAAAGCCATTTTGGATCATCAAAAAGATATCACCAGTTTGTCAACTTTTACCTAGCTAGTATAAAAGCCCAGGGATATCGAACCAGTCGAGCTCAACAGTTGATACATCGAGATACTCTGCGCACAGAACAAACCACTCTTTACGATGGCTGGGCAAATTGCAAATTTTTGCCAGTGTTATTAAATAATAGTTGCGATAATGTATGTATCTCTCTAAAGACGTTCCCTCTCATTGCGGCGCGCCCATATTTTGGTAAAAGCCGTCTTCATTTGGGAAGGTTTGCGTGTGAGCGCTGGAAGGCGTGTCGTCGTCGACTTGTTTAACATATTTTGGACCAAATCCAGTCTAAAATCATAGCATAAATTCGTGGCCAACGCAAGAGAAGTGTTAAAATAGGTTGCGTACTTGTCCAGCTAATCGCAGACGCTCGCCATCATTGGTATCCGTAAAGTTGTCATCTTTGACGAGAAAGAATCGACTGAGATTCAGCATCGGAATATCGTACATGGTCGCCAAGAATAGCATCATGCAGCACAACCCGATCAACAGGTAAACTGCAATTTGATAAATAAAAAATTACTCAAGTCGATGTTGAGCCCGCATAACGTATGCGCATGGATTGAGAGCATGCCTGTAACCGAGGTCCGAGGCCAGGGGGGGGGTCTGGACCTTCTCGGGGGGGGGGGCCGACCTACGGCTGGAGGGGGGTGTCCCCCCCTGGACCCCCCAGG
>JAQGAX010000733.1:0-14354 GCA_034698105.1 Plectus exinocaudatus
CGCGTCTTTCGATGAGAACCGCGACGCTGCACCGATTCTACGGCTGTTTCGTCGTTGCAGATCGCTTGAAACTGAAATGACACTTGCGATTAGCACTGCCGCAAAACTTCACTCGAATTTAGAAAGATGTATTTATAAAATAATTCATCCTAAAATTTCATTGATTATTTCATTTTTCTGAAATTAATTGACCTAAATATTGATTATTAATTTATGAACGGCGCAATTTATTTTTGAGCATGAAGTAATTTGTGAACTGTCCCTTATATAGCCTTACCTGGTCACAAGAGACGGCAATGACGAACATTCCGAACAGAGCACTTTCTATGCACAAAAAGATGGTGTGTAATCTGAAATGGAATCATCTTTCAGTCACCAACATACACAATCCACAGAGCCTAGTTGCGTGCTTATGAAATTTGGAGTTTCTGACTCTTGGGAAACCTGAAGTGAAAGAAATATACCGTATTTTAAGAAATAATGGCCCACGCAAAAATAGTAGCCCACGCAGAAATAGTGGCCCAGGGATCGGGGAGGTTGAAAAAATAGTGGCCCAGGGCCATTATTTCTTAAAATACGGTATAATTCTAAACAGCGAAACTTAGCCCAAGGAATTCGAAAAACGTTGTTGACAGTCAACACAAGGCGCGGAGACCGACTTTTTTTAGTACGGGGTCTTGTGGGGAGCAAGATTCATGCACATCTGCGCATCATAGAATATTTTTACACTGATTACCTAATTACTGCGTCATATTCAAATTGGCGCGAAATATTTCACAGCAAAACTCATTTTATTGAGTTTTTTTATCATGTTGGCACGTTGCCAAGGCTCTTCACTAGGTGTGGACGACTGAGAACAAAAGAATAAGACGAAGATACGCTTACACTTTGGCATGGTGGACGTTTTGCCCGAACGGTCCTTTGGCACCAGTTGGCCCCTTTTCATCATGCCATGCCCAAGCTGCCACAACCAACCTGAAATACTTACTTAATCAAAATGAGTATTTACCTCATTGTTCAGGCAGTTTGGGGCCGGCCGTAGATTACGTCACGCTGTTTTTGGCCTTTTTCCGGCATCCCTCCCCCTCCCGTCACGCACGCTGCAGCCGACCTCGGTGACCCACCCCCTTCTAACGGTTAAACATAGCTATGACGTTACAGCGTTACAATTCCGTCACAGGCCTTCTCAGACACCCCGCCCTCCCAAAGCGTGACGTAATTTATGAATGGTCCCTTTACTCATGACACTGATTCTTTTTAGTAAAATTCAGGAGGAACTCCTGCAATTCAATTCGGTTCGATTTTTCAGAAAAAAATAAAGATTTAGCAGTGAGTAATATTTGCGAAGAAATTAGTTGAAACTCGAGTCGGTGTTCAAAGCAATACTTAGCCACGAGTCTTGACGCTACATGCTTGATGGCATTAATAGTACTACAGTCAGATAAATTATCAAAAACAGAATAAAGTATGCACTTACCCGATAGCGTACACAGCCGAGAAGCCGACGTATATGAGAAATTGAATGAAGTACTTTTGGTTAAATTCACCTACACAGTTGTTCACCCATGGACCTGAAAGTGACATACCGTAAATATACTGTAAAATAGTAACTACTGTAATATACAGTAATAGGTATACTGTAATATACTGTAATAGATAAACTGTAATATACTGATATAGATATAGAGTGAAACCCGGATATAAGAGAACGCAGGGGAAATCGAAAACTGTCTCTTACATCTGGGTTTTTCTTATATCCAGGGTCTACAGCGTGTTAGCACAGAGCACGGGAATTTAAACGAGTCTTTTATATCGGGGTTCTACTGTACAAACTTTGGATTGGGTAAATTGCACTGGGCACAATTTTTCATTGGTCACTGAGCAATTTCCATACTCAGAACATCTTTGTTACGAACTTTCAACCCTTAAGCTTACAATGATGATCCATTTTGCGGACGCATCGACGGCAAATACGGCAATGATGAGCTCTGGGCGGCCGGTACGCGTCACAGCGGCCACAGATTGTCCAGTCTTCGCCCTGCAACAAAACGTTTAGATTTGACATTCAAAGCCAACTTGTGAAGATAATAATTATCGGACAGTCAGAACCCCCTTTTACCCAGTGTAAAACTTCATACATGGGGAAGGTTTCGGGCTGTCACGTATGCTGGATAACCTACCGTAACCTGCGAGTGCGCAAAGCGCACGAGTAAATCGGCAGGGGGCCCATCCCGTATCCTGGGTCCGGTCACTGCCCTTAAGCTTTAAAAAAGTCCACCCTGTATCCTGGGTGCTGGGTAATTTTTTGGCCTGCCCTGTGTGAATATCATCAACTCCAGATGGTTCCCCATGCATGGTAAACTTCATAAATATTTCCACTACGAAAATTATTTGCAACCCCAGCAGAATTTTGACCAAGGTTACAAGAACCGGAGGTTGTGCAACGCGCCGCTCCGAATTGAACATTTTCCGCTCCAAAATTTTGTTAATCGGGCTCTCAGTCAGCTCGCCACACTGCAAACGTAAATCATTGTCACCAACCACGAAGCTGGTTCTGACGGGTCCGTCCGAGTCGCTATCAGACGAGTGGTCCTCCAGAGTTGCGCGATGCTGACCCCCATTTCGAATTCGCGGCGTCCCGCCAAGATCCGACTGAGAAGTCAGCGGTACGATGCCCGGGTCACTGAGCATCGCCCGCGTGTGCGCCATCAACCCCAGGAACAAGATTGTGTTGAACAATACGACATGAAGCACGCCCCATAAGCTGCAATATGACACTATTTTATTGGGGACAAACGTTGAATTTTTCTAGGGTCAAATGTTAGATAAATTTGAGCCTCATTTAAATTGCTATTACTGCCATTACACTGATATGAAGAATGAGCCGCTTATCAGGCAACTAGAAGCCCCATACCAACCAATATTCTTGCATATGTAACATGAGTCAACTATCATGAAAGTAATATTTAAAGCATCACAAGCATCACAAGATCGTTATTAAACGAAGAAGCTTCTGTTAACGTCTATGTAATGATATGAAACACAAAATCGACGGGTTAGTTATTTACCCACATTATTGCGATTTAAAGCAACACCAATCGTGCATGAACCAAACATAACGCATAAATACTAATAAAAGCGTTCTAATAGTTCGACAGCAACAAGAAAGGAACCCACCTGCCATCGAAGGTGGGCAGGACAAGCCAGTTGATGACGACATAATCGGCGTACAGAACAGCGCCGTAGGTAAGCAGACAGCACAATATTCCGCACGGATCCCACCGGAAGATCATTCTCTCATCTTCCGGCCGCCTCTGCAAATTAAATCACTCATGAGCCATTCCAATCGTTCGCGCAAATGAGAGATTGATGACGTCACCATATTTCATCGCGGCTACAGCTGAAACTGAAGAAAAGATCTAACCCTAAGGAAACTTGTCTGAGCTTCATGCTCCTAACTTATGAAACAAACGACCTAGAAAACATAGCAAAAGAGAAATTGCAGACGTAATTGTATTTTGTCGATATACAGTTGAGACTGACAATCCTGAACACTAAATTGACAACTAGCGATCCAGAACACTCTGTTTTAGTCAATCAAGGCAGGAAAAGACCTCTAGTCGTGAGGAAGCTAGTCTGAACTTCGTACTTCTAGCATATGGAACAAAAGACTTAGAGAATATAGCAATTGAGAGATTGATATTGATGACGTCATTGTATTTTGTCGCAGCTAGACTAAAGAAAAGACCTTGCCCTGAGCAAGTCCATTACTCTTTACTCATGAGGTGTGGAACAAAAGACCTCTAGAATACAGCAAATTAACAACTGGCGATGAAGAATGCAGCTGAGTAACGAACGATTTTGTCAATAGAAAACGCAAGTAATCATGGTGAGCTAGGAGACGAATCTTGAACACTTTTGGTTTTCATCAATATCACGATTATAAAATCAGGAAGATTAATCATGACTCTGCAAAAGACTGAAGATAAAGAGAAAGCGAGGAAGCACAATCTTCGAATTGTTGAATAAGGTATTGAAACTATGAATCAGCGTAACACTAACAGGCCAACATTTGTTAGCTTATTTATTTAGCACTTTTTCAGTCAAGCAATGTCAACCCTGATTACAGGAAACGCGAGAAGCCACATAAATTAAACTAGTATAAATACAAATGAACCGAAAGAAAGCCAGAAGGAATATGCGACGATCAAAAAGCATAGCAGAATCAAAAATTGAGACGACGTATTCTGCCTGGCTTATAAACACTATTGTGTACAGAAAAACTATTGTTGAGGAATGAATCGCAGGCAGATAAAGGAATAATTATTTCATTGCAGGTAAGCTACACGAAGAATGGTAAACGACAAACAAATTGCACAAAACGTCGGCCTTGACGATTCACGAAGCGCGTTGTTATTGAATCTCTTCACGATGATTGTGAGGACGGAGGCACTGTTACCAAGAGAGTAATACTGCATTAGACGATATCCCACAAGCAATTCGGGTTGCGAGTTGCCCCCAACAATTCAATAACCTCGTCCAGCAGCTGTCTCCACGTCCTTGTCCTAAGGCTAAGCCTAAGTCTAGCCGAAACTAATTCGAAAATGGATCCCTAGCCCAAAGTTAAAATATGTATAACCGGTTAGGATAGCGTATCGTCGTCGTACAGAGTTATTTTACCAGCAAATCGTGGCAAAACGTCCCGAACGACTTTTTTTATTGTCGTTGTCGTTGCCGTAGCCAACGCAGCTGTCTGCCGGCGCCGTCCATTTTTCTCAACGTACGGCTAATTGTTTACTGTAAGAGATCGTTGCGAGACCTAAACGACTTCGTCCTCTCATTCATAGCAAGAGCGTACTACGGCAAATTGGAGAATCGACTTCCGCGTACAATGCAATGGTGCAAATTGAATTTTCGAATGGAGAAGGCGGCTCCGATCGCTTCAGAGAAGGGCAAAGCAATTGAATTCGTAGGTGCATTCACGAATGAACATGATCGATGGGATTGCACTCGGCAACCCCATCTCCGAGCCAAATTCTTCTCAGTCAGCTGAGCACATTGTGCCTTACCCTAGCGGTCCCTACGGAATCGAAGCAGCGCCAGGACTGAGCAGTAGACGAAAAACTCTGCAGATCGCTGATGTGCTTTTTCAGCTCACCACGCTGACTCTCTAAGGCATAGCCTCGTATATCCAATCGATTTGGTACCTGGATCTTGGTTAGTTTCCTTTCTCAAACCTTCTCCTCCTGGGTAACGTTTTCTTATGCATTAATATTTTAATGAATATAATACTGGTTCCGAAAAATAAAAATAAACAATTTTTCAAAGAAAATTTGTACCAAGATTTATTAAATTATGAATTATTACTGAGTTTTCTTGTATTTATCGACTATTGTTCAATAGAACTGGGGTATTTTTCAGTCAATAATTTATGATTTTAGGGCGTCATTTTTAAACTAATTTTTTTGTAAATTAAAAATTCGGATTATTTACTGATACTTGGTCTTCTCCACTTGGTGTGGTCTTCTCCTTACTGCTCTTCAGTATTGAAACCTGGCACTCTTTTACCAATATAATTAACGTCTCCTATATGGTATATTGCAGGTAAACAATCTGACCAGCCATGGTCAACGCCTACGCTTCTAAGTCATTTATCTGGATATACGGTGGTGGCTCAACGGTTATCATTATTGCAATTTTTCTGGCCTGTAAGAGATATGGCAAATCTATGCGGAAGAAAAGTGGCGCGATGGCTGATGATGGAGATTCCTTTCGTAGCGATGCAATCGTGGATAGTAATATAGACGATAATTGCCCCCAGTATCTTGCAACATCAAGATTCAGATCGAAATCTGCTGAGGATTCGCCCTTTGTTGTGGTCACTGAACATTCAATTCGAATTATAGTGGACAAAGATCGCGAGAAGCACTGATCATACCGGTAAATGCGTATATTTTTCATGATCGCTAACTGACAGACGTGGGCACTGGGGGATTGGTAGCATAGCTCTAACCATCCCTGTAGCCGTCAGACCGTGCCCACCTCTGGTCTAGAGGAGCCAGACCCCCTTATACCCCCTTGGTCACAGGTATGATTCTGAGGGGGTTTAAGCCTCCATAGCCCCTTGACACCGCTGGGTGCCAGACTATGGTTGAAGGAAACTCACCAAATTTCTCTGCTGTGGGATAAATCTTTATCAGTCCCTACAATTCGCACCTTCTTGAAGGCAGCGCAGTTTAATATGAACCTTCAAGCGTCACTCAAGAATGTAACCAAACATCAAGACAAAGACCATAAGTTCAGTCAAAATTGAAGCTTATAAGCAGCATATGCGATCTTTCGCACGATGCGTACGGCCAACAGTAAAACTAATTGGGAAACGGACAACTCGCGACACGATATTCCGACTATCGAGTAAAATAATTACTCTCATCGAAGGATACTATTATCGAAATTTTCAATGGAGACATCTGCTAATAACAGCTACGCAGAGTATTATATACAAATGTGCATTCAAAATGCGTAAGATGCGCAATATTTGGAATGGACTCAACAGCCACGAATAACGCGGCCATACCTGTAACCGGGGGTCCAGGGGTCGGACCCCCCCCCCCGAGAAAGCCCAGAAAACTATTTCGCCAAAAGTATTGGTGCTTTTTTGAATACGCGCCCAAATCCCGACACGAAGGTACACAAAGGAGTCTCGTGTTCTAAATGTCGGCGCCATACAGTGCTTCTTTCTGAATGCTTGTGTGCTGGAACATACTGCTATGCTAAACTGTGGAATACGGCAGAAAAACAGAGTGTTCAGTATCCTGAGTTTACCAAGATGTTTACAGTTTGTGCTGAACTAATGTTCAATGTGATTGCTTTGACCGATTTTATTTTTACCACTGCTCTAATGAGAGATATGAAAATAATCAAGAAAGCCGAACTCTCCCTATAAACTGCAAAGGTTGTCATATATCTCAGAAGGAGGCATTCCGGGACTGACCACATCAAATAGCACTTTAAATCCTTCAATGTTGCTCAGGTAAACGCCGCAAAAATTGCATGATATCATGCAGTTGTTTCTGTCTTTTTCATTTCCCCAGTTCTCCAACGATGTGCAACACGGTTTAAATCCATGCTGATACAGAGAAACATGCTCTTGGGTAGAGCAATGTGAGGCGCACACAAGGAACTGTTGCCCGTTGGGTTTGAATAGATTGCCAAAGTCGCCGAAATCGTCGCAGTACAACTCGTGCATTCGATCGAGGTAGCCAAATGTTCCGCAGTTTGTTATTTCTTCCAAGCATTTCCAGGCTTCACAGGTTGAGTTCATTATGGTCTCATTATTGAAGCAAGGATACGAACTGGGGTCAATTATGTTCGTCGGCGGCGGAGGAAGCGTAACGGCCTGCAAAAGCGATGTACAAATTAAACGCAATGGAGAGCTGGAAAATTTCTTGGCTTTATTGTTTAGTCGCAGCGACCAGACGAATGCTTGCTATATGCACCTCAGTGATTTTGTCTCGCGACGATAATTCTACTGTTTGGAGTTGTTTCGTCTGTCGTTTATATTGATATAAAAATAGTTGTTTTCTTTCGTTACTATGATTTACGGGTCTCGCAAGAGTGAATCGGTTAGGATTCGCTCGAATAAGAGCAGGAAACGTAACGGGCAGTGTGACTTATGGGCCACGGATGGCTTCAAATCAGTAATGCTGTGATACCGCCTCGGTTCAGCGACCCCATCCAGTCAGGGGATTGGTCCCAAAAGAACTGAAAGGGCCAGAGCTAGCCCCGGAGCCTAAAATATGGCGACATATCGCCAAGCCTTCTAAGTAGGATACAGGCTGCACCGGAAATGTGCATCGTTTGCGCTCAGAGTCGTTATATCGTATACTTAAGCGCTTAAGCATCATTGAGAATCAGGTTTAAAACAGATTGGAATAGTTATGCTATGGTATTGCGCGTGAATTCAAGAAATGTTCAGCAGATTAAATCATGCCAAACTATTTGTTTAGCGCGCGGCCCTGCAAAATTATTAATTTCCCCTTATGCGATTAAGTATTTTAGCGCAGCCCTCGATTTTGGTGATCCACTGTACCTTCTGAGATGGCTGCACCGATCCGCGTGTGTTATGGGTATCCCTTGTTTTGATCGCAGGCTTTTCTTCATCACTTGATTTAATCGGGGGGCGTCTAATGGCGTTGATGAAGAGTTGGGGAATATCTCTTGTTGCTCCTGCACGTGGTAAACCAGGCACTTTCCCTGCCAAAGGTGGTTGTAGCTGAAATGCATTCAGATATTGTGATTATCATCGAAGGTTTAATCAGGGAGTCTAGGGGGGTCGATCGGTCGGTCGGAGGTAGATCGTCCAGAAATTTTCGACCGTACTTGACCGCCTTTTTTTTGGGTTGCCAAAGTCCAAACTTTTACTTTTTTGGAGTCCATTTTAACAAAAAGGTCGCAAAATTCCGCTTATCCATAAACTTTTTACTCCCCCTAATCATTCAATTTTTCACATACCCTGACTCCAAAGCACAAAAAGGTATGAGACCCCTTGGAGATTTATTCGTTCCACACCCATCTCTGTTTAGGGCAGGCGCGTAGCTATGGGGGCGCGTGAAAATTCCCCCCCCCCCGTTTGTGGATTTGCCCTCAGTTTTTTGGATTTTAATGCTTGTCCCTCAGTTACCCCAAGTTGTCCCCCCGTTTTCCAAGGTTGCCTTCCTCAGTCCCCCAGTCACCTGATTCTTGCTACGCGCCTGGCCTAGGGTATTGGAATAAGCAATTCCCAAGACCTCGAATCACCGGAGCCAAACGATAAAACGATTCCTAGCTCAAACGCCAGTTGTACGAACTGCGCAAGATCGAGACAAATACACTACTCAGCTCAAAAAGATGTCGCTGGATGGCTGTTTTCTTTCTTACATCGTGATAATCGCGGCAACAATGCGCTCCGACTCCGTACTTATGACAATGCCAGCAATTCCATGGACCAGAATCGGAATAGTCGTGTATGCAGCGCCCGTCATCGTGGCAGGTATACGGAGCATAGCAGCAATCACCGCTGTCACCACAGCAACTGCAGTAGCTGGGATTTTGTTCTAAGCACATGGTACCACAGACCATGTTTGCACTGGATGGACAACACGCTTTGTGGGCGGGACTTGTCGACGTCGCTCGTGTGTCGACGCACTGCGAATACTGCTGTGTACACGCAGTTCCATCACCTACGCCGCCGTTTCTACAGCACACAGAGTAAGGATCGGTGTAGCACGCATCCTGGGCGCCTCCAGAACAGAACGTGGATTTATCGCTGCAGCAATATCCGTCAGGATTGACGAATTCATCTTCTCGACAACACTGTCCTGTTTTATAGCTATATTTACCGCCAATACAGCAGACGTCATGCTGAAAATGGTTTATTTATATATTTGGTTTGCCATCGTATATTCGCGCAGTAAAAAAGCAGCGCGCTAATTTGGTAAGAGACTCGTTAATTATAAATAGTGTTATTCAACTGCCGCTATGAATTGTTTTTCTAACCATCAGATTCAAAGAAAAATTGAAACTTAAACATTATCGTTAAAACTAAGATTTCAGGTAAATTTGTATTCATTAGTATAAATGAAACAGTAATTCAAGGACAGGTGTTGCACACTTTTCGGTCAGATCGTGGAGGAGGGTTAGTTGCACGCGTCATTGCCGAAATTTTTGCAAATATTTGGCAGTGGCCCATACGTCTACGATTGTTTATTTCTGACATTGGTAGTTCAAATTAAAGTTCGCGTCAAATATCGATCTTCTTATGTCTTCTAATTCTTATATTCAGCGGAGGCTAAACTTGAGAGCAAGTGCAAATGTCAGTGAAAATGCTCACGGAGTGATGGGCTTCGTCTCTGATACAAGCTTCGCCTGCAGCACAACACGATCCTCCGCATGGCGATCCTCCTGGCGGGCAACATTCGCCGTTTGGACCGCAGTAGCCCGTCTCAGCTCCGCAGCAATGGTCGTGGCAGCACACTTGTCCGTAGGGGCAGCAGTGATGAGTTGGTGAATTCGGACAACAGAAACTGCCGTTGTTGCAGCAGTTGTCTTCGCCGCAAGCTCTCTCGATCGGACAGCATCCGTCATTGTCGCAACCCGCCTCCGTTATGCAGCACTTTCCGTGAGGGCAGCACACATGGCCTGGATCAGTGAAGGATATGATAATGAGAATCTTATTATCATTTATGATAAATTACATGATAACGTTATCATTTTCACTATTGTCATTTTTAATATGAGATTATCATTATCATTATCATTTTTTCGAGCGTCATAAATGATAATGATAATGACATGACATGATAATGATATCATTCTCATTCTCATTTTTAACTTTTATCATTTTTCCTTATCATTCTCATTCTCATTTTTAACTTTTATCATTTTCCTTGTCATTATCATTATCATTATCATTTTTTTTATCATTATCCTTCACTGCTCGCGACACATATCCGGTCATATCCGGTCGCCAGTTAAGAGAGCATCTAAACCTTTTAAGTTGCCCTGTTTGAAGGCTATAGTTACCATACCAGTAATAGAGGTCCGAGGCCAGGGGGGGTCTGGACCTATGTCGCATATCCTATGAATGACGTCATAATTAACACTGCACTGACGATAAATCAGTCTTGTCCTAATAAATGAAATAATGCGCTTTTTCATTTTTGCGAATCATTTTTAAAAATAGGACAAACCTGAGAAATTGTTTCACTGCATCTTGGCTTTCCATTTTCGTCCAGAGTAGGTAGAGACCGGAATACACCATCCACACTGATCTTAATGAATTGCTCGGAAAAAACCATTGCAGAGACATCCTTAATCTTGCCGAGATTTCTTTCAATACCGGTCATATTACCGGCATTAAAATCGATTTGGTAGATTCGGAACATCATCCAATTCGGCATGATTACTGCATCGTTTGGAATGTTAAACTGAATCCCATGCGACTCATTAAAATGAAATGGATAGCGATCCAGTGGCAGTAAATAGCAAATACCGTAACTACTCACGCTGGTCGTGCGCTGAATTGGAATTATCTTCAGCACTTCATTTAAGAAATCCATTTCATTGTACTTGAAATGGTTAATAGTAATGTTCAGGAACTGGTTTAAATCGCGCCCAAATTTCTGCCTCAATTCGTCCGTAGTAATGTTCAGTCGTCGAAAGTTTTTCTCAAAAAGTAAGAGAGCGGAATTCAAATCTTTGAGATCAGTTACTCCTTCTGAAGTTTCTGCATCGGCAACTTCTTTCAGCGAAAATTCTGTGCAATTATTTTCAACTAGAGCTTCGTTGTCAGTCAGTAACATTAAATACGCATGAGCAATATGAAGTATGACATTTGGCAATGGATCATCATCTAGAAAAGAAATTTTGGAAACATTTGATTCCTCAAAATAATTGCTTATGTTATTAAAATAATTTGTTTCGCTTGAATCGCTTTTATTATAAGAATACTGTCTCTCAAGCAATTCTCCGAAATTGAGGGAAAAACATAGCGTTGAGTTTGGAAGGGAGAATTTTTGCTCAAATATGGACGTTATCTTTGGAACAGTTTTATCATTCTCGTATCTATCAATGAAGTCCAAAGCCATTTGAATGGTAAGAAATGTGAACATCAAAAGCGTAGATATGAAACAAATCTTCGTCGCAAACCATTTTATGCGAATTTGGTTGCAGTCATACTTGTGATCGAGAATTATTTTCTTTTCTACAGTAATACTCCGATCCCTTCGAACTTCAGGGATACTGTCACCGTGAATTTTGGTGACTGAGTTGTAATTATTTGTCGCAGTTCTCTTTATCGCTCGCCAAAATATTTCAAACATCATTTGGATGGATTTGAAGAGCACACTGACTACGCTGAAAAGATCAAGACCCAAAAACAAGCCAATAATCCCACCGAATGCTGCTATAAATGGTAGAAACTTCAACTCCAGGTCTTCTTCAAACATTGGATATTGCAATCCTTTCATGAATAAAGTTAAAGTCGTCACCGGGTTTGAAGTAGATGGAATAATCGAACTCGTAAAAAATTCAAAATGTGTGCGATCGCATTGATCGAGACATGTTTCTTCACAAACCTTATCTTCAGTTGCATTCATTTCTAAGCAGGAACTACTTGTATATTGCTCTAAGTCGCAAAATTTCAAGGATGATGATGTGAGTTTTGGCCAAGTAGTGGCTGTGCAGTTACAGTTTCGTTCGATGTTTTCAATTCGGCAAATAGCCGCACAGTCGTAGTAGGTTAAATGATTGTTGCATTGAGATTTTCCACGTATCACGGGGAGATATCGCAAAACAGACCGAATAGCAATTGCCAGACTGTTGTCAGTACCGAAATAACATCGAGCGACTTCTCCATAGTTTTCAGATGACCCCCAGTAACGTTCTTGGAAATCGACTGTGATATCAAAATCAAGGTTGTTCCCAGTGAGTGCGTTAAGTGACTTGAGAGGTTCGGTATAGAGTCAGCGTAACTAAGCAGGGCAAGAAGATGAGAAATGTCTGGAGATTTACATACTGCGCGGGTTAGCCATGCACCCTAAGGATACGGATCTATAGATCAGTGTTAATTGTGACGTCACATATGCGACATGTCCCCTAAATATGATACTGACACTGGCGTCAGTGTCAGTGTGAGATTTAATTATTAGAGTTTCAAATGTCACGGTCAGTGTCACAATTAATTTTTTGGGGTTGTTAATGTCGGTGTCTGTGTTACTTTTAATTTTTGATGTCATATATCCAAAAAACATATAAAAGTGATATTTTACAGTTCTGACGTACAAATTTTTTCAATTTTCAATGTCAGTGTAATTTTTAATTTAGGCTTCCCAAATGTCAGTGTCACATTTGAAATTTGATGTCATAATGTAGACCTGCTGCGAAACTTTCAAAACGCAAACTGCTTTATTTGAGAATTACGGTTTTTGCTCAATACGAATCATTTTGGTTTTTGAAAGTAACCAGTCTATACGTTTTTTCCCAAACAGTTTAGTATCATTCTCAGTTTGGTTAGATCATGGGCTTTCATACAAGAAAAACTGCTGCCAAAGTGTTCTTACACAGACCTGAGCGTGGAGGGGTTTGGAGGGGTGCGTCCCCAGAGGGTTTTAAAACTTTGGGGTCCGGCATCTGGGGGGTGCAGAAATTTTCTCAAAGAGAAGGGTAGAGTACAATGATTTTTCATGACAGAATTTTGGCTAACTAAAAAAAAGGCAGCGGAAAATTTTTTTACGAAATTTACACTGGATAGAATGAACTTCGAATTCTGGGGGGGTGCGCACCCCCCCCCCCAAATTTTTGCACCCCCTGCCGGTGCCCACCTCTGTTCTTACAGTGTCGAAAAGGAACCGATCAAACTTGTTCAGTGACTTTTACTGACCCCCTTCTGTAAGGTACGGTATTTTGGGGCAAGACCATTAAACGTTTTTTGTAGTTTTGCTCAAAGGGCTGCTCGAATCGACTCTATAGCGACCATGGGAAGAGGTTTTTCAAGAAGTTGTATTCTTATTTCTGTGTCCATTGTCATAAAAGACGTTTCCAAATTGAGCTCGTAGCATATTTTTTTGTGTCCGATAAAAACAGATCTAAATTCTATTTCTACTTCAGTACCAAAGTTGATGCTGTTTACGGCGGACGTCAAGCGCTGGCCGGCCGATAGAGTATAAATCGAAGCCACTTCAAAACCAAACTTTTGGCGTAACTCATCCACAGACACATTCATTTCGTGCAGCTTGGCTTCCAAAAAACTTCGAGTGAAATCTAAGTAGTCGATTCCCCAAGGTGACGTACTGCTAATATCTGAGCATTTAATTGCTCTATTGTCCTCAATGACCTCGCCGTATGACAAAATAGCCAGATAAGTGTGAATCACGTTTATCAATGAATTGGACCATTCTCCATCGAGAAAATTCTCTTTGGTAATATATGTTTGATTGAAGTAAACTGTTGTACTATCATGATGAAATTTGCTCGTTAAAGCATCGAACGGTAGTTTTCTTTTAGTTTCATCTAATTCACCAGGTAGTAGCGGCAGGCAAAGAAAAATATTCGGTAATGTTATGCTCTTGTTAAACATTGCTACGAACGAAGATTTTGTGTTTCCACTTTTATATGCATGATACAATTGATTGACAGAGTTTCCAGCTATTACAGCAAAAGTTGTGTAGATCATTATCCACGCGAGTAGTTTCAAAAAGAATTGCTTTGTTAGACCGTTAATTTCAGTCTTTATGTTATATTGCGTCAATATGGATTTCATTAATTCTGACAGCTCGCCTAGTTTATTTTTTGATATCTGTTCATCATTTTTGCTG
>JAQGAX010000734.1:0-14352 GCA_034698105.1 Plectus exinocaudatus
TAGCTGATGAAAGTAGCCTAGTTTAACCAGTTCGGAAAATGTTCTGCACCCCTTGCAATATAATAAATTTTCTATGTAAAATTTTATAAAGCGGGTTCATTTGCATGAAACATAACTGTAACGTACGACCTTAACGCGTACTTCATGTTTTCTATCGACTATTGCTCACTTACATTTTGGTTATATTAAATCAAAATCATCCGTACAATATTCGATTGGCTGCTATTCTATTACGTTTTTGCAAATTTTCAGTCGACGGTTTGATACCATAGTTAACTCCGTTTTTAATTTTGTTTGTGTGACTATTTGCGTGACTTGACCGAAGAATCAAGCAAAATTTGCTGTGAACTTTTTCAGTTTCACAATTTTTTCCATGTTTTGCATTTCTCTATTCTTGTTTTAAAAACTGCATTTAATTATCAATTCTTTCATATGAGCTGCTGTTTATTTTTGAACTTTGAACTTAAATTCATTGTCATTTTTGTCCTCTATATCTATTTGAAAAGTATAGTTTCAGTTTATTTTTTGAGGAAGAAACGTCTTTAAATCTTTTAAAGTTTTAATTGATTGATGATAATGATTCTCGATTTTTCAGCGCCGTGTGCGGCTCGAAAACGAAGAAAGCGGCAGTCTGTCCTTGCTGGAACGAGTCATGAAATCGCGATCCAAGTCGCGCAGTCCTGACTTGAAGGACGATTCGCCTGCAAATTCGGACATCACCCCAAAGATTGTGACAGAAGCGGCGTTGCGCGCGCTCGAGTCGTCCGTGGGCGTCGAAAAACGGTCGTCGCCCGAAAGCGGCGACAGCCTCTCGTTGCTGAGCGCACCGCAGAGACGCAAGCGGACATGGCCGAAACAGTATCGCAAGCTGGAACGATTCGATGGCGTGGAACACCCGGCATGTAGCAACTGCGGAGGGAAAGTGCGGCCGCAGAAGGGCGGCATCAACAGTCGCAACGAGTACTGGTGGAGATGTCTGAATAAAACATGTCGGCGGTGGTACGGACGCACTGCGCAGCGCCCCGATGTCGTAAGTTGATCAGATGTTTTGTCGTTGCTTGCTTGCAATTTAATTCGCAAAGAAATGCTGTGCACGATGCTTCCGAGATCATTTTCGTTGAAAAATGTAAGGCTTTGGTTAATGTTTGACGCAAATTTGGTTCAGGAGCGATCGCGTCGGCAGTCGGCGGCCAAACAGCGACGGAAGCGAGAGCGAGCTAAGGAGGAACCGATCGACCGGACGGCGCCGAATGACGACGAAGAAACGAAGGTGTTCCGCAAGCTGCGTCGTCAGTCGCGACTGCGACGAGGAGACCGACCGCGGGTGGACAGTTCGTCGGACAGTTGGCGTCCCGAGGAAGAGTACCAGGGCCTCGTCGATGACCCCACTGCCGACGACCACGAATGGCATCACGCCGAGCCAGTTCTTCCACCGCAGCCGGTTGGTCAACATCAGCTATGTTGTCATTTCATGATGTTGTACTTTTTCAGATTGAGCGAATGCAGGTGTACCGCCCTTCCGGCTGGTCCAACAATAAGACTCAACTGCGTATTGTTAATATAACGATTGCGTGTCCAGAACAAAGCTTGCTCGTCAAACTGTTGTAGTTGTTTCGTCGTTTGAGCTTCTTTTATTCATCTAGTATGCTATTTTTGTTCATACATGACAGATTGAGACTTTTATACTTGGTTTTGACCGTTACCCGTTTACCTTCGCTCAGTTTGTGAATTAATTGTTGTTGTGAATCCGTTGGTACTTTGCCATGTCTAAACTTTTGCCCTTTAAGTTAATCAGAGCTATGCAACAATTGGGGGCGTTGTCGGAGAGAGTCATTTCCGGAGCAACGAAAGCTCAATTTCCTTGTCGCTGTTGGAGTTTCCCAAGTGACGCAAATCGCCCGCATCCTCGCTGAAACTCTTTAATCCTCCGTTGGACCCGTCTGATCCCACACTTAGCATTATGATGTGTTCGCGAAGAGTTTTATCTGTGATCTTGCTTCTGTTTTGTGTGGCGCAGCTCTCCTTAACAGCGCCGATCGTGCTGCTGGGCTACGAGGATGAGCCAATCATTCATCTGATTCGCGCCATGAAGGAGCAGCTTGGTCAAAGGCATCTGCTCGACTCACAAAGTGCGGAGCTACAGAATCCTGCCCCCGCTGTTGATGACGAGCTGGACATTGCGCGCGTTCAGAAGAGACCGTTCCTCGTCGGCATGGGACCCTACTGGCGACCGCCGAAGCATACTGCGTTCAAGAAGGCCTCTCCTTGAAGCGCGTACCCATTCGATTGTATGTTCCTGAGTTAATGATGTTCTTGTAATCTAATGGCAGATTCATCTGCGAACTACTGAGCCGTGACTTACGGATAAAACTGGTATGAAAAAGGCGTTTGTTCGTTGTTGATGACACAAACATTTGTTCGCCGATAAACCAATGAAGGATGCATCACGGACGAGTGAGAAAATTTGGCGCGCAACAGAGGGATTGCATGGTCGACGGACGACGCGGCCAACGGCGTGTTCGGGAACCCCTCGGGTCGGCGCGACCGTTCGTCGAAAAACTCGCTCATATCTATCTAGTCCGGTTTCCTCGTTATGGTGCACGAGTTCCGGGATAAAAGCGACGCTTTTCTCATGCTGATTTCTCAAAAACATTCTTCCCTCTTCAAGTAACCATGCACTATTCTGTCTTTGTTGTCCTTTGTTCTTGTTTTCTGCTACTTTGCTTGAACGAAGCTGCCGATGTTTCTTTGACAAATGCCACTACCGTAGCTGCCACTGTTTCTGCACTCAATACGACGACCGAAGCTACCACAGTTCCTCCAACCAATACGACGGCCGCGGCTAACAAAGTTTTGCCGTCCCATGGCAAGACCGAGAAACTACCTCCATCCGATATCAAGCATGTTACACAACCTACGCCGACTACCAAGCGTCTGACACACTCTACAAGGCGTATAACAGTGTCCACACGACGGTTTACCACAAGACGGTTTACCACGAAGCGCGCAACCTTTTCGACAAGGCGTGTGACACTGAGCACCAAATTTGTGAAAGTAACCCCGAAGTTTGTCAAGGGTTTGTATTTGTCTTGTTTTTTTCCTCTGTCAGCTGACCACATCAAAGGTATATTTTGCAGAAAAGCCAGGCTGCTCGCGAGGCGAAGTTCAATGTGCAAACGGTAAATGCGTTGAGAGAGAAAAGGTAAAAAGATATAACACTAGTTTGGAGGAAATGCAAATTTTTGGGTTCTGTTTAGGTGTGCGATGGCCATTTGGATTGCCAAGACCAATATGTAAGAATACCGTATGTTCTTGAAATAATTGAGTTCATTGGTGTACAAATAGGCGTCTGACGAGAATTCGACGACATGTGACATTAAGAAAACTGTTTGCCATGGCCCATACAGCGTGCGCTGTCCCAATACCAACATCTGCATCCAGAATTTGGGCTTTTGCGATGGAGTCGACGACTGCGGTGACAACGCCGATGAAGATCGCGCAGAGTGTTCCAAAATCAAGTGTATTGCCAGTGAAGGATGGTAGGGTCTTTTTTGCCGCTGTTCAAAATGATTCGCTTCATTGGTTCGGTTTAGGACAAGATGCAGCAAATCGAGGAGATGCATTCCCGATGCGTGGCTATGCGATGGGTATCAAACGTCAGCTATCAATTTGTTCCGTTGAACTACGGCGAACTTTGCAGGAACGCTGACTGCTCAACCGCCGGCTACGACGATCTCAGCGACGAAGGAAGCAACGTGTGCAAAGGAAAGGACAAGTGCTGGGTGAGCGCCATCGCTGCCTCAATCAGTATAAAGTTGTTAATTTGAAGCATTTCAGGGAAAGAAGCATCTGTTCAAATGTGGTACAATCAACCAATGCGTTCCACGCTTCAAAATTTGCGACGGTGAGGCACATAACAGGCTTGCTGCTGTAAATGCTGTGAATAACGAATTTTCTATTATAGGAGTCCAAGATTGTATCGACAACTCTGACGAATTGCAGAACTGCGGTGTGTACAGCTGTTCCTTTGAGCTTTGAACTTTCGAACAAATTTCAGGCAATCGCACATGTGAAAGTCATGAGTTCCAATGCAAAGCAAATCGCAAAATTAAGAAGTTCGAGTGCATTTCTAAAGAGTGGCTGTGTGACGGTAAGGTGTTCATTCTGCCACATCTGTAGACCATACAACCTACCTCCTAATACAGGAACACCTCATTGTCTTGACGGTGAAGATGAATTTAAAAAACAGTGCGGCGAACAACACAAGGTAATAATTGTCCTAGGTTACATCTTGGCAAGATTTCAATTGCAGGCCGATGTTTGTGCCAAGGGAGAGTTCCGTTGCAACTACGGCAGATGCATTCCAGATAAATGGTAATCAAAATAGAAATTATGATCGATTGCTCAATGATAGCTGCCGGTTCGTTAGCGACCATCGTAGTTGATCTCATTCTAAATATGAAACGCATATATGAAAAATTTCCACCGCAAAAACTTCAGGAAATGCGATGGAGAAGAGGATTGCCTAGACGGTTCTGATGAATTTGACGGCAAATGCCCGCGTAAGTCGCGTCATTTTTGCCCTCCAACACTCGACAAAAAAATTGCATTGCAGCGTTTACTTGCCAGTCAACTCAGTACAAGTGCTCGGGCGCGAAGCGTTGCATTTCCAAGAAATGGATTTGCGATGGCGAAAAGGATTGTCCAAGAGGAGATGATGAGACCTGCTGATCTCTGCCCTTTATATCGGTCGCAACCTAACTCAGAGTAGTCGGCTCATTGTTATACTGCTTTCAGTCAATGATTGACCAGAGCGATCAGCTGCATTGGTGTACCTTTGTTCTGTGCATATTCGATAACACTATATTAGTGGACCGCTCTGAGTTGTGCGATCGCCTCGCCTCGAATGGCGTCTAATCCGTGTGCATGCCATTCTCTCGGCGTCGATGGTGTCGGCGTCCGGCCGGGCGGTCACCTGCCGATTGCCCAAGTCGTGTGACCTGCGGGTGACCCGGCGAGTCCGTTTGGCCGGGGCGGAGCGCAACTCGGCAGCTATTTGCATGAAGACGCGCCTTTGTTCCGAGGTGCCGGTAACACTCTCGACCGCGCTTTCCCACCGGTCCGTCCGCGCAACAGTCGTCCATTGTCCGGCCGGCCTGCGCCCTTCTGCCCTTGACGCGCGTTTGCCGAGCATTTGCATAATTCCCGATATTTATTCAGCGTGCACGGTTGAGCAATGTCGACGGTTGGTCGACCGAACGGGGAGGAGCGGGCGGGTGGCCATCGTTCAGCAACGACCGACGGTTTTACAATCGCAGGCAACATGTGACTGGAAGCGGATCGGAAGAACGACCAGCTGGCGCCCCGCGTCGGCTATTCGGCTATTCTCGGCCGGTCGGCGAGTCGGCGATTGACCACCGCTGACCGCCCGACGGAAAAGTGGCTGGGCGTCGGAGCGACGGCGCGGCGTTTTCGCGCACAGACGCCGCCAATCCATCAAGGGCGTAACAAAGCGGCGGCGTTCCTGCAGTGACCACAAGGGGTCGGGGGTCGGCCGCTCGTCCCTTTGCGCTCAAATTACACTGCACTGAGCGCTTATGCAAGCAGCCGGCCGCTCGGGTCAGCGCTGGGTCAACAGGCCGACTGGGCGATAACCAATCGTTATTGACCTTTCGCCGCTGCCCTCCGCGCTGACATCTCGCCGCTCAACTGTTGCATCGCGGTCAGCGCCCGCCCCGACCTCTGCCCCGATCAGTCGGTTTTCGCTCAGCCACGCCGGTCACTCGCTGGCTTCAAGTGCCAGCGCAGATCTCCTCCGGAAATGGCTGCCGAAGCGCTCGATTTCTCCGTCAAAACCAGTCGACTGTCTACGATGTCAGCTGGTCAGTCGAGGCGTCTTTCTCTTTCGAGATTACGGTAGTTGACAGTATGGTTTTTCTAGGCGACACTAGTCCCGGTTCGTCGCCGCAGTTGCCGAGCAGCACTTCGAGTCCGCGCACCGATGCCATTCCATCTCCGACGGCACCGACTGCAGCCACCTTTCCGTCGCTTCATCAGTTCGATCTGTCGGCTGCGCTGGCGATGATGCGACCGCCAGGCGCTTTCAACCTCATGCCATCGTCGCATTCGTTCGGGTCGCCAATTCCGGGATTCCACAACTTGGCGCATCCGACAGCGCTGGGGTTCGCGTCCCTGCCAGATGTTGGCTTCTCACAGACGACCTCAATCGCGTTGTCCACACTGCACAAGCGCCGTCGACTCAGCCGACCAATCAGTCCGTCAAAGTCGACCACCGGCAGCTTATCTCCCTCTTCTCCTCAGCGCAAACAGGCGGAGTCCATTCCAGATGAGAAAAAAGTACAGCGATCATCTCAATCGTTTCACCAAAAAATTGTTTCTTTGCAGGATTCGGCCTACTGGGAGCGTCGACGTAAAAACAACGACGCTGCCAAACGATCGCGCGATATTCGCCGCCAGAAAGAAGAGCAGATTGCCATGCGCGCCGCTTTCTTGGAGCAGGAAAACCTGAAGTTGAAGGCGCAGGTGGCCGTGCTGAAGAACGAGACCGCCAAGCTCCATCTGATGATGTTCTCGAACGTGCATCGCAATCTGCACGACAGCCTCAAGCCGAGTATTGCTCATTGATTGCTTTCAATACTGTGCTGTCCGTGTTCAATTGAATGTCAAACAGTTTTCAGACTAGTTGATGGTGCCAACAAGAATGGAGCCAATAAGTAGTGCATGAGGATACTTAGTGTTTTTGCTTTAGTGATTCTGAACTTGTTTCATGCAGCCAAAGTAATGGTAGTTAGTGCACATAGGCCCTGTGATCTGTTAGTTTTTGTTAGCAACGCCTTCACCTGTCAATGTTGATGTTCTCATTGTTCCATCTCTTCTGCTTCCATGCCATCTCTCCAACGTCTTTTTTCCTGTTTGTTTCTTGCTTTATGGAAGTCTATGTAACGGGTGCGCTCGTTCTCGAGCAACCAGCTCAGGATGTCAATTCGATATCATCTGCCTAATTGCTCCGCTGTCATTTACGCGTATTATTATAAGCGACGGGTATGCCGCACTATGTTGAAGCCGATAATGAAGTCTTGTGTTTGAATGAGTCGGTGAATTCCTGCAGTCAAGTGGGTGCGTAAAGTGGGTGGGAGGGCGAGGAAACGATGAAAGGGAGTCGCCGCCCCACGCGACGATATCCGCAGTGAGGTAAGGGCGAGCGAGGCAATTGCGTAAGCGAGTTCATGGGAACGTGGCCGTGACCCCGCTTGCGTCATCGCCGTACATACTATCGGCGGCATCTACACAGACCGCCGCCACTCGCCGCCACTCGTTCCTCCGTTGGATCGCCGACGTCCTAGCGGCGGCTTCTTTGAAGTATTTCCGGTCTCCGCCCAGGTCTGTTTCGGCATTAACGCAACTGCACTATTATATCACTTTACCGCTATGCCAGCACAATACACACAGGATGCAGACGTCAATGGTCATTCATTAGCCAATGGCTAGAAACTTTTCAGTGTCCCCAAACGAAGCTCGACGCTTGCTCGTCGGCAGCAGGCTGCGACATCGACGACGAATCGCTCGCACTGCCACCACTGTCCGCCGCAGCGCATTAAATCTGGTGAATCTGGTGGGTCTTTCCAGTCCAACCAGTTGACAATCAATGTCGGCTATTCGTCTTTCGACCACCGGCGACGGTGGAGAAGTGACGAGATTCTCGGACGTAATAGTGACAGATGGAAAATTGTCGTCGAGATGAGCGAACGCCTTGTATGACGGACTGCCCACACGGAATTCGACGGTCAGCGGGAAGAGTCGTTTGAAGATTCGTCGGAAAATCATTTCCGGATATATGACTTTGGCTTTTGATCTGCGGTGAACTGTGACAATGGAGGATGAATATGAAGCAAGAGAGCCGGCGAACAAAACGGAAAGGAACACGACGAACTGAGGCAGCGATAGATGAGCACGTCATACACTGCGACAGGCGGAAACAGAAGCCGGCCGGGTAACGAGCCCGATGTTTGCGTCAACCGTTGCGTAGCAATGCTGCATGCGTTGCGCCCACGACCCCTCAAGCATTGAGCTCGGCTAGTGTATTCAATTCGGTAGCATCATCACTCATTCATGTGCTCACTCGCGTTTTCAATAGAAATCTCGAGGTCTTCTTCACACGCACACATAATAGCCATTTTTTTGGTCCACGTTGCTCGATTTCCATCCACTAAAACCGACCATCGAAGGCAAAGTTGTTGGCTTGACGGTCCCAGTGTGATTTTGGCTTCCGGATGTCGACAATTTTGTTCTCAATTTCCATTTTCCTACACGTCATACAACAATTGATAACCATAAAGCTGCTCCAGGTGTCGCACGCGTCCCATTTGACGCTGAGCACTTGCTGACAGAATGGACCGAATTGATCCGAACAGGCTAGAATATAAATAAAGTAGACAATCCGTGTTGATCACAAAAAAACACAGCTAGACTATACTTATTAACTGTGGTGGTGTCGTCGGAGGTGGGGGTGGGGGCGTCGATCGGGTACGCTTAGGACGTGGAGTGGTGGTTGTAGTTGTCGTTGTAGTGGTTGTACGGCGGCGCCTTGTTGTTGTTGGTGTTGTCGTTGTCGGAGTTGTTGTGGTGGAAGTTTTTCGGCGTCGAGTTGTTGTCGGAGTCGTCGTCGTCGTAGTGGTCGTCGTTGTCGTCGTCGCTGTATCATTTGTGAACGGTTTCCCCATGCACACAGCACATTGGTACACGGAGCACAACTTTCTGTAGTCGCTCGGGCTAGCATCCTTTTGAGTGCCAATTACATCCTCAAATCAAACATTATCAAAACCAGGTATTGATCAAACGAGAGAGCATCAACCTGAACTGCAGGGTCGAGTGTCTGCATGGTAATCAGACCTGGTATCTTAGCAAACGCATCTTTGGGATAGTGCATAATACTACGATAGTCATAGTTGATGCCGTATGTCGTACTCTCTGCCTCAGTGACCTTTTCGAACTGAGGAAATAGATCTGAAAGGAATAGCGAAAAGTTAAAGCAATTGCGCGAGTAATCCCAAGAGAACGAACTCAGTGGAATATTTTCCCATAAGATCTTGATGAATGAATCACGATCGTAACGCATTTGTTCATGCCATAAACCAAGACTGTGCATAACTTCGTGAATGACAATATCGTGCTCGATACAAGTAGCCAAGTCATTTGCCTCAAGCATCACTATATTCTTGCCCGGCGCTCGGCCGACCGTAGTGTAGCAGCTGAAATAATTTTGGATCTCCGGATGCCCGTAACACGTTCAAGTAAACTGGCAAAAATGTACCCTTCGTAGAATTCGTTCTGGAACTCGATATAGTCAGCTTCGTTGGTTCGTGGCCGGAATCTCACACAGACGTTTTCTTCGATTCGTTTCATTGCGCCCATGATGATGGTTTTCTCATCACTATCTGCCAACGATAATGCGCGATGAGTTGGGCTGCTGGATTAAATAATTACCGTATGTTCCTTGAATCACATAAGGTATGATGTTATTGCCACTCGAGTCCTTTAAGTAATCCCACTTTTTTGTTGAATCTCTTCGAAGCGCATTGAAGATGGCAGAATTTGGGGCCGGTTTAAGCTGAGTAACGTCGCCCATGGGCTGTTTAAAAATATTGATTCGCTTGCCCTGAAATACAGAATTTCTTCTAATATCCGTAAATTATGGTAATGAATAAATGTGTCCGTACTCGTTTCGCATCCACAAATAAAACAATGAGCCACCATACAAATAGCCCGAAAAATCTCGCCATGATGACACTTTGGGCCGAAAAGCAGTGAAATGATTGCTGAATGAGCACCGCGTGAACGATGAGCTGGATCATATTTATTTGTACATCGGTGCTTATTGTCAAGTCAAATTAGCGAGCGGGCCAACGTCATGCCTTCGCGGCTGTTTGTTCAGCCACAATGCCCCGTCAGCAGCTTTATCTTTCAATTCTCACAAAATATTTAGACATTGCTTTCTCCGCTTTGTTTACACCTGTTGGAATACTGCTGTTGCATTAAATGTGGGCGAAAATCCGTGCGTTGGTAGACTCTATACGGTCGATTGATATAGTACTAACACAGACGGCGTGGGCGGCCGTCGCGTGCGATTGTTTGGGGAAAACTCCGTGGGCCCAACGGAGATGACACATTCGCAAAGAGGGCACCGGCGTCGAACAAACATATCGCACCTTAAGGCGCGTACAGTTTGAGCATTATACTTCGGGTGGGCAAAAAGTGTTTGCGCACTTCAAGATCAATGTTGCGAGGCGACAAGTCCGGACGTCGACCGTCGTCCGCTGGCCGTCGTCCGACCGGTCCGTCCATCGCTCGCTCACGTCGGCTGGTCGGCCGGCCATTGCTTGCATAGTCCAGCTTACAAAGCGCTTTCGCAGCCGTAAAGATGGTCTTCTCTGAAATTGTCGGCACGCTTTCCTTTCTTCAACCGCAAGCCGACGATGATATGAGCGATCGTCTTAACTATTACTACACGAGTACCTTTCTGCTTGTTACCGCTGTAAGTGCACTTGTAACTACTGTAGCCGAGTACACCTATCATAATTAAGGTGTTGATCAGCTTGAAAATGTTTGGCGGACGACCAGTGGAGTGTTGGGTGCCGGCAGAGTACAAAGGCTCATGGGAGGACTATACAGGTTTGAATAAAATAAGTCAGCATTCGCTCTCATTAACAATTGCGTTTCAGAGATGTATTGCTGGGCGCGTAACACGTACTGGGTGCCGTTCAACGAGGATATACCGGGCAGCATAGAAGACCGGGAAGACCGGATGGTCGCCTACTACCAGTGGACGCCGTTCTTTCTCGTTATCAGCGCGTTCATGTTCTATCTGCCCTGTCTGATTTGGCGCGTTATGTACGACAAGTCCGGTAAGTTCGGCTGCCTTTCAATTATCCACTGATTTAAATTGACTTCAAGGCATTCGGCTGCGAGATATCGTTAATGTCGCCGGCGACAAGACAAACATTCAACCAGAAATGCGCAGGGCGAACGTCAAAGGACTGGCGGTGCATCTGTCCTCAGTGTTTCAGCATCAATTTCGACTGGGCACTGAGCACCCCAACCACCATCGTATCTTGCGCTGCCTCAACTTCCGCTACTACGAAGCGTATATGACCTACCTTTACATCATCATCAAAGTGTTGTTTCTGTGCAACGTGGTCGGCCAACTGTTCTTGATGAACAAGTTTCTGCAGACCGACCACTACAACTTTTACGGCGTTGACGTGATGTTCGACTTGATACACGGAAGACGTAGGTTTACTGTTTGAGATATGGGCAATAAGGAACTATTCCAGCCTGGCATGAGTCGGGCAACTTTCCCCGAGTAACGCTTTGCGACATGAACATTCGAACGCTCGGAAACGTCCAACGACACACCGTGCAGTGCGTGCTCGTCATCAACATCTTCACGGAGAAGGTGTTCATACTATTGTGGCTATGGTACACTTTAGTCTCGCTCGTCACACTTGTCAGTCTTCTTTCCTGGGTTATGAGCTCTGTCTTTTTCGACGAACGACGAAAGTAACTTTTCATTTGTTCGCTTTTGTCCAGAATCATTGAAGAAATGCAATAATACTTAAGGTTCATTGCGCGTCGATTGGAAATGGCCGATATAGAGTTCAAGAAAGCGGAATACAAAGAAGAAATCGAGCTGTTTGTTCGCGAGCGAATCAAGATGGACGGCGTCTTCGTTCTGCGAATGCTGACGATTCACACGGGACTTATGGTGTGCAGCGAAGTTATCGATGCCATGTGGGACCAGTTCTTAATTGATGAAGGCATAATTTAATTCTTGTTGTTCGTGGTTAGCATGCAACGCTAAGGAGATTTTAGGAAAGGGCGACATCATAGAAGCTGGTCATATTCGCGAGACGCAGTCCGGAAGCGATGGTGAGAACGACGGCGTGGGGGAGATAGGCTTGACTGTGGGTGAGCGAGCTCCAAGACGGAAGACGAGCGTGATGGTGCCGCTGATGTTGCCTGCTCTGCTTGGTCACGGCGACCGAAGACACGGTCATTTGCCCCAGAAAAAGCGATTCATCAAGCAAATGAATCGTCGCTGGAATTAATCCATGTAAAAAATTGGTTCGTAATTCGCAGTATATAAAAGTAAAGTACAACTTTTGTTACGAAGCAGATACATCATCAGTCGGCGACATCATTTGTCAGGGATACTAGGTGCTCAGTACAGAGACTAGTTGCTTCAGGTAGGATGCTTTGTGGTCAGCAGACTTTGTGGTCGGGCTTTGTGGTTGTCGTGCTTGCGCCTGCGGCCGCTGTTTTGCTTCTTGTTGCGGAGGCGCTGGCGACCGCTCTCCGTTCGCTGCTTCTTTCTCTTCGGTGCGACGGCGACGGAGGGCGACGGTTTGATTTCGCTCATCGGTACCTCGCTCTGCACCATCTGGAACGCGGTCTTGCCGTGTTTGGTCGACACGGGCAGCTTCGTGGAGGATATCGATAATATTTCTGCACACGGTGGATGCTAATATTTTTCTTTACTTTATGAAGTGCTGGAATAGTAATGAGTCCTGAAACGAAATTAATGAACCGTATTCGTTGAACATCCGCATTTGTGAGATAAACAAGGCGATGACGTGCACGAGCGCGCGCATCTTCTTGTATGTATTCTCGTAAGCGAAAATTTTGACTAGCTTTAGTAGTTGTGGATCTCTTATGAAATTTGAGCTTGTGAAATGAATTGAACATAAAAAATTGGAAATTGACGTCTTTGTTGACGTCATTTGAAAGAAACGGAACTGTCCGAATTTTTGTGAATGAGTTAGCGTTTATTTTGAACATCTTCAACTATGACTACTGAAGGTGAGTTTACTTTCTTTCATGAGATTATACACAAAATAAAGCAGCTATTATCCCTAATCCATCTTGCAGAAGCGCGAAAAGTGCATAAGCATTTGGAACTGCTGCGCGAAGAGCATTTGCAGCTGCAGAATCGTTACTACGATTTACAGCGTCGTTACGACATCTTGTCGGCCGCTGCTAATTCAAAAGCGTCGCCTTCGGATGGAGAACATGAGACTGACAAATCATTGGAGCCGTCCTTTGTACACAAGCTGGTGTCCACTGTCGCCGAGTTGTTCGATAAAGATCTATACAGGTGTGAAACGGTTTTTCGATTTCTTTGCTTTGTGTTTTGTTTTTGCAAAGATTTTATAATTGAAAAGAAAATTTTGTAGCCCAGATCTCGAGCTGTTTTGCACATTGAAGCATGCTATTCGAATGATTTTTCAGTGACATAACGATTCATGTTGACGGGCATCAGCTGCGGGCTCATCGTTTTGTTCTGGCGTCGCGTTCGGATTTCTGGGGAGTAGCGGACTTGTCCATGGTCGACAGACTTGAATTCACAGGTACTGCCATTCGTAATCATTGCATTATTTGCAAAGAAATTGCTATAGGCATGCCGTACAACATCGCCTGCACGCTCTTAAAGTGGGTGTATACGGACCAGTTGGACACGAAACTTGGTGATAGTTACATATTGGAACTGATGCGGGCGGCCGAGCGCTTTCAATTGGAATCTTTGCTGCATCGGTTGGCTATTCAATAAAAATTTTGTCAGGTTCGCAGCTTAGCTTGACAATGGACCTTGCAGATGCGAAAAGTTGCTCATCGGCCGGCTGGATATTGCCAACTGTGTCAAATTCTATCAGTTTGCCGATTCTCTGAACATGGAAAAGTTAAAGGATACGTGCTCCGATCTGCTCGCTGCCAGATGGGATGATTTCAAGTGGGAAGACTTCGTGGAAATGTCCGCTCAATTGCTTTACAAAATGTTGCAAAGTCGCGCTAAGTATCCTTTGCATTCGGCGATTCGACTGCGACGCGAAGATGTCGTATTTCTCTACCTTATAGAGCACGACGCCGAGGTTCGTCATCAATGAAATGATTTCGATGGCTCATTTGATGTTTTGCAGTTGAGCGAACGACTGGACGTGCCCGATAGTGAAGGTATTCTGCCCTTGACGTTGGCGCTGTCGACGGGTCAGGAGAGCATCGCCAAGACGCTCGTCTCCCACCACGCCGACGTCAACGCCGCCGACGCTCGCGGTCGCTCGCTGCTCTACCGCGCTATCGAAGACTGTACGGGTTTGCTTGCTTGAAGACTGCGCCCATACTTATCAATTTGATTGTAGTTGATGCTGTTTCTTGTCGGTTCTTGATGGAGAACAACGCTCAGCTGCAATTTGTCCACAGTGAAACCAAGCGAACGCTCGTGCACGCATTAGCTGCCAACGTTTGGCCAACTTCAACAGCCGGTGATTTGACGGCTATCGC
>JAQGAX010000735.1:0-14348 GCA_034698105.1 Plectus exinocaudatus
GACTACTTAATTTGTCTTCTGCTTTGCTTGTTTGCCTGGTTTGCCAGACTGGGTGTGGACATGACTGGTATAATCAAAAGGTTGGTACATTGCAGACAAAATATGCTTAGTAATGCAAGCCTTTCTGTTTCGTGAATGCCATATGCTCAGTCATATACGCCTTACTGTCCATGTACGGATGTCCTATATTTAGTCATTTTCTTTTGTTTCTTTGTCATTTTGCTTAAGGTTGTTGTCATTCATTTTTGTGCACTGTTAAATCTGTACGGTCGGTTGGAATAAAACATAAATCAACAAAATATCAAACAATAAAACAAAAAATATCGGAGTTTTGTTGCTTGGCCAGCAATAACCTGCGGAGCGCATGCTACGTCGTCTGCCGACACGACGTCAATAAACAAACCAGCCGTGTGCGCAGTCACACTCGGACGCATGCCTGATTGCGCACTGAATGAGAAGTACAATGTGGCAGCACTCGAGTCGACTGCAGAAAGCGTCGACCACTCCATTGGCGCGCAGTCGATCCATCCGGAGTGCCGGCGCAATGGGCGATTGAAGCCAACGACGACGCTTTCTTTTAATCAGTCGGCTGGATCGATTCGCCGAAATCTGCCGCCGTCTTCTCGTCGAGTCGGTCGTCGACAAAGCCACTCAAGTATCGGTCGGCGCCGGTCGCGGCCATGCGGCGGTCCGTCACCGTCACTATCCTTGTCGTTCTGGTCATTTGTCGCTTCTGTGCAGCTGAAGAGGAAATTCAGCGCTTTCAAGTCATCTGGAATGCGCCCAGCGAATCCTGTATCAAAAAACACAACGTCACCATCCCACTGAAGCCGTTCGGAATCAAGTACAATAGAGAACAGCAGTTCCACGGCAATGAAATTGTGCTATTTTATGGATCCAAGCTCGGACTCTATCCCCATGTTGCCAAAGATGGCCAAGGTGAATTGGTCAATGGTGGTATACCGCAAGTAAGTGATAAAGAACCATTATCCTTTGCATTTGGGTACAAATAGGTCGTTGATCTATGAACTGTTGTGAACTCTGAAATACTGAATATATTGCAATGCTCACGGTTACCGGTTGAATGCACAGCAGTAATAAACTTTCACCGCTTCCTTCACTCATGTAAATTAATTTTTTGCATACATTTCGTTCATTTCAGAAAGTGAATATGGTAAACCACTTCATCAAAATGCGCGACGACATAGCTAAGTCGATTCCGAACTCTGGTTTCGACGGCATAGCTGTCATTGATTGGGAGGAATGGCGGCCATTGTGGGGTACGAATTGGGGGAAAAAGAAGGTCTATAAGAAACTGTCGGAGGATTATGCAAGAAGCCGCCACCCCCATCTGAGCGATAAGAGTGCCCGTCTTCGCGCAGTCACAGACTATAACAAAGCTGCCAGGTGGGTTGGTCAATTAGGAACCGGTTCTAACGTCGATATCATTAAACAATTTTCATTCATCCTTTAGAAATTTGATGGTGCAGACTATTCGATTCGCAAAAGAGCTGCGACCATTCGCCAAATGGGGCTACTACGGGTTTCCATACTGTGATAAAGCAGCGGGTCAAAGGGGAATCTGCAGTCAGGAGTACCGCCGCTACAACAATCGGTTGGTTTTTAATGGTGAATGTGGTGCTCCCAAATTGATACATTTCTGCAGGATGCAATGGCTTTTCGATGCCAGTGTGGCCGTCTACCCGTCGATTTACTTGCGGCCGGCACAACTGGAGGAGCCTCAGGCCGACCGACACACTTTTGTTCAGGCGGTCATTGAAGAAACGATTCGGGTGACGAAAACGAATCAGCAACCGATCTTTGTGTACACCAAGTTCACCTACCATCCTTACACGAATGATATGATCTTTTACAGTAAGGTAAGATGAATGCAGTATGAACCTACGAATGCAGAGGAATCAGGGCCGGATCATGGGTGTGGGGCGGCCGAGGCTCACCGAGCTGAGTCCGAGGAACGTCGAGCTTTGGGGGTCCCATTATTACTAGAGAAATGCCCCCAAAGCTCGATATGCCGGGGGCCCCTCCAGTACTACGCTAGGTCGGGGGCCCGAGGCAAATGCTTCGTGTGCCTCCTATGATCCGGCCCTGAGAGGAATGAAGTATTGCTTCTGGCTGCCTTAATCGTGGAATGATACAGTAGCGATCTAGCGAGACGACCTAGCACTGCTTCAGGAAGATCTGTGCTCGACACTGAAGCAAGCGGCCGATTTGGGCGCCAGTGGAGCGGTGGTGTGGTCGAGTTCGTTCAGCACGAGCACAGCCGAGAACTGTCGCCGCATCGCCCAGTACGTCGACACGCAGTTCGGGCCGTACGCGAGTGTGGTGGTGCAAGAAGCGCAGATGTGCGCCAACCAGCGCTGCTTCGGGCACGGAATCTGCCGGATGGAGTCGCAGCCCGTCTGCTCGCTCGTCAGCCTCTTCGGTCAGTACCGCTGCGACTGCGATGTCAATTATCAGGGATTCTTCTGCGAACGACACCGATTTTACTATTGGGCATAGTGACAATATCGCATCGACAAATTATTCAGTTGTGCGTAAAACGAATGACTGAGGTTCTTAGGTACTTGATGTTTTATTCGCACGTTTCTGAGTTAACTCTTGTAAGACTGTTAATTCATAAATGTTCTATATCTGACTGAAGCATACTTGTATGGGGTACTTGGGGTACCTTAATCCCCAACCCAAAAAAAACTTGAACCCCCTGGAAATCGACCGACAAATTTTCAAAATTTGCATTATCAGGCGAAAATTTTCATCATTTTGAATTCCCGCTAACATTTTTGTTACCTGATTATGGTAATTTGACGCTGATTATGCAAATTTTTTCTGAACCTCCCCAAACTTTCAACACCTGTTACATGAATGGACGAAGGGCTGCTGACTGTTCCGAAAATGGGGCTAGACAGTACCTAGCGATTTGCTGAATAAAACAGAAAAATAAATAAAGACAGTGCCTCCGTTCACCTTCACTTTGAATGCTTCGTTAGGTAATTTGCAGCAGTCATATCTAATTCCGATCAGATCGGGAGTTTAGTGGTGCATTTGAGGTTGCTTGAGCGTTGAGATACAAAAATTGTACAGGAAAAAATTTAAAATTTAGAATTTGAATAGATAGCGCTTAGCATGGCTTGCAAGTCTTCAGTTGAAAACGTCCGAACTCCAGTTTTTGGCCATCGAAATGCCAATAACGACACCGACTTCTGAAATATCAATAAACCAGCGCAATCTTCCCTTCCCCTCACGGTTGTGAACAATTGCTTCCGCATTGAAGCTGATATCCACGTGTCGCTACGAGGAAGCTGTGTATGACTCACACACATGTCGACACAGAAATTGATTATCTCAGCATTAAACAAAGCTACTGGACTACAATTTTTTGCGCGTCACAAAATCCATTGTTGGATATGAATGACGTGTTGCATGCATAAATTTGCAGCGTTTTTTTCACACTACAATGACGGTAATCGATGTTTGACTCAGTGGCTGGGTGAATATCGCTATGGTGACAGCGGCGCCCGGTCCGAGTTTCTCTTCGCGGGCTGGAGGATGCACACAACACAGCGGGATGGCAGCCGATGATAGTCGCGCGCTCTTCGGCCCTCCCTGGAAGCTGATTGTCGTAGGCGCCCCCAAGGTCGGCAAGAGTTCGCTCGTGTACAAGTTCACCCATGGCGAAAGCAGTCTGGAGGGCAAGCGACGCAAGAAGGTCGAATACTGGACAACTATCGCCACGACCGGCGACCAAATGCTCAACGTGCAAATATTCTGCCAGCCGCCAAACACATTCAACACCGACGACCTCGACGACAGTTTCTTCGATGACGCTCACGGCGCCATGTTCGTCTTCTCTACTAATGATACTAAGGTGGGTAATGCATATTTGGGCATTAATATGATCAGCACTCCTCGATTTAGAGCCTATCTGCCTTATCCGATTGGTACGCCGCGGTGCGTGACAGATGCGGAGACATTCCAATGGTTTGGTGCGAGAACAAAATTGACCTGATACACGAAACTCAACTCGATCAAGTTCAAGTGGAACAGCTGACTAAATCCTACAAGCTGCGACTTTATCGAACGTCTGCGATCGAGAATTACAATGTCATTGATGCATTCACTTATCTCCTGCAAAAGGCCAAGGCAAAGTACCCCGATCCATCCGTCAAATCGAAGATCACAGAAAAGGACAGTAAAAATGCAGATGCAATAGTTCCGTCGGTTCGCCGGACCAACGGCATAAAACCCGTGTTCAATCGTTATGGGAAATGCACTGTGATGTGATGTAATAATGAATGTATTGAATACTTGTATTTTTAAATTCAGTTTATGCTTATTTGAATATTAATGTATTGTGTTCCAAAATCCGAACGAAAGATTTACTGCGTCCCATGTTGCACAGCAGCACTTTAGATTTTTAATAAGATCACGCGTTCTATTTAAGCTGGCAAAAGAGAACGTTAAGCGTTCGAAAAATCTAGCTCGACTTGAACCAATAGAGGAAAGTGATGAAAGGCTGCAAATTTGTGGCAGTTGGTACAATATGACACTAGCGCCGTGTGCATGCATATTTGCACTAGCTGCTGAGGTGTGGCTCAGACTAGGATGAGATACCACAGCAGATAGAGGACGACGAAGATGATGAAGAGCACCGGGAAGAGGACGCGGCTGAGAATATCGAGGCCGCTCCTCTGTTTGAAGCTGGCACAGCGCGTCTCATACGCTTCGTCTGCCGCCTGAAATCGCTCGAGCTCGTATATCACCGACCTCTAACCTTCCATCTGTCACCATTGCACCACCTACCTCGCGAGCAGCCGTCAACGGGTGCTCAGCCTCGGAACCGCCACGGTAATAGTGCACGCTTCGCCGGACTCCGCAGCAGATGACGAAGAAGTACTCGAGCAAACTGAGGAACGTGATCGCCAGGCAGAACGCGAACCACACCTGGATGCCGCCCACGCCGGTCGTCGCCAGGTACGGCTGTGGATAGAATACCTAGAGACAGAACATCAGCATAACCGACGACTCGCACTGCCTTCGAGCGCAGGCGCGCTGAAGAAGCACTCACGAAGACAGCTGCGAAGAGGAAGAACGGAAGAGCGGCGCTGACGGTGCGCGGAACACTCCACGACCCGTGGATCCAAAAGTGCAGCCAAGAGACGACAATCAAGAACACGCTCGGGATGAAGACGCGGAAGATCGGTTCGTACAACGACCCGCGGAACGTCACTTCTACTTCGATGCACGAGTATTGCCCTGCACCAATTTCGTCTTTTAGAATGAACGTCATTGGGCTTTAAGCACTGACCGATTGTGAAATTGCCAATGCAATCGACCACTTCGGCGCCTTTGAAAGCGAATGCTCCGCTCTTCAGTTCCTCTGCGACTTCGACAGGAACCAGAGAAGGTGGAGCATCAGCCCATACGTGCATAACATCGTCGACGCCATATGCATCTAAATGCAGTTGATGCTCAAGGGTAGCATGCAGAGCAGCAACTCACAGCTGGTTAGTCGAAAAGTAAATGTTCGCGTGTTTGAGAACGGAAAGTGCGATCCATACGAGACCGGAAGGATAACAGACTTCCTGTACAAAGTGAAGTTATCGCCACGTTCATCTCGACGGTCATAAAAACACTCACTGCTCGCTGAGACGCACGTATCCACTGTGCTCGACAATAACTTGTCGTTTGCCCGTGACAGATCTTTCTTCGCCGACCGAGAAGTACGTGTCCGGGTGCCAGACTTCGCGATTGCTCGGAATTGACACTTCGCTGACGCCCTGTCTGGGATCATAATCGAACGTCAGTCGATTGTCCTCCCATTGCTGCCGCAGATATAAATCGACTTGCTGTAACGGGGTCAATCGAAGCAGTTTGAAATTGAATATGGTGGATATGTGTGTTACCGCATTGGCGCCATCCCAAGCAACTCGATTAATGTACGCGCTGACTATGACAACGACGCTCGAGTGCTGGGCAAAGTCTGCAAGCAGAAAACACACGATGAATAACGGCAGGTGATTACAACCAGAAACGGGCGGCCGGGCGAATGCGTCGTAATTGTTGAGAATTCGGGAAACAATCTGCCCTTCTTGGGCAATCTGCCGACTCTTCTCCGCCTTGAACGACGACTGACCGACCACGCTGCAATTGAGCGTCGCGGTGGCGTAAGAGCATTCAGAGAAGAGCGCGAAAAAACGGACCAGCAGAAGAGTGCCACTGCGACGCCGACGACGGCAATTCGATGGTTTGAAGACGACGACGACGACATACCGTCGTCCGGGGCAATCGTTCGTCGTCGAGCAGGGGGTTGTGGCGCGGCTTGAGGGCGCCGCTGTGCAACGCAACTCTGTGCAAACAGCTACTCGTCGTCGTCAGTGTGTAAGCTGCAGGCAGAGCGCGTCGGTCCGGAGAAAAGAGATCGGGTTTTCGGGCGGACAATTTCTGGCGCGCCGTTTACGCCCGGGCTCTGGAACAGCGTCGGTCGCCGGCCGAACCAACGCAATTGTTTCGTCGACACCCGCCCGTCCGTTCGTTTTGAGTGACGCCCCGCCACGCGCTTGCTTCTCCCCCATTCCGTTCCGCCTTTCGCCTTCGTCTTCGGCGGCGTCAACGGCGGTCGATTACACCTAGATTACCGGACTGCTGATTGCACTCTTCGACATGGTGGGGGGTAACTGAGCACACTGCGAACAGGAGTCAAGAAGCATCCTTTTGCCGTAGCAACCTGTGATAAACCGAAGTAGAGACGTCGAGACGGACGCTTAATCGAGGACGGTTGCGGACGGTTGTGGCGTCTTAGCGATTGATTAGCGGACGACGGCGCTGAGTGACGGCGTCGAGACGACCGACGTGCGTCAACAGCTGGAAGATGAAGCGATGTGTCGGCTGGCGGTGTTTTCGCAGACCAAAATCGGCGTTAAGTGGTCGGTGATCGCCGGTAATCAGCGTCTGAGGTCTCCCGCTCCCCGCCAATTTCACCGTTTCCCGTATCTCTCAGCTCGCGGCGAATGCACCAAGCGTAATTCGCGATTTTTATTGACTTGGACGGCACGGTGTGCGCCCCCTGCCACGCCGATTGCGGGCTCTTCGTCCTGCCGTCGCGTGCTGCTTCACCTGCGGCATCTGGGTCGACGGTGTGCGGACGGCGATGGCCTCGGGCAAGGGTGCCGCCGACCACAAGCGTCACCCGCTTGTCAAGATGGCCTCGATGCGGTCGACGAGCGAACGGCCGCCGCTGCGGCGCAAGAAGTGGTTCTCAGTGCGGCACGACGACGAGCGGCCGAGTACGCCAGCGTCCGGTCGGTGGCTTCGTTCGTTCCCATCGGTCACATGAATAACTGACACGTTCGAATGAGAGTATGTGGTGTGTTCGCGTGCGCCCGCCTGCCAGTCTGCGAGTGGTGACAAATGTCTCGCACGACTGACTGTCTCGCAGCCACTTCAGGCCAGCAGCTCCGTCGCAGCGGCTCCCATTCAATGCTCATGTGTGACGAGATCACTGCCCGTTTGGCTGCCGCGATCGCCACCTGGCATGACATTCACTCGAATCTGCTGCGGCTCTCCATCGACGGCCACCTGGATGATAACCAGGACGACGTCTGCTCGTTGATATCGTCGAGTGTGTCGAGCGCCTGGGACGTCCGCCGACGACGACACAGCAGCGGAGGTCTGTCGGTCCCTCGCTATCTCTGATTGCACTAATTGAGTTTGGCTCGCCGACGCGACACCTCGTCACATTCGTGCGGGTCGTCAGTGAGCACGTGACTGCAATTGTCAGATGCGTTTCAATTCGAGCGGCCGGCGTGTGTTTCAGACTCGGCCGACGTCGACAATAGAAGCAACATATACGGTCATGACAGCAGGTCGCCTACGCGCAAGCGATTCAGCTCGCGGATGTCAATCTCTGATCCCGATTTGACAGCCGTGCAGCTGCAAGGCCTCTTCCCCGACCTGCCCTACCATGCTAGGTGAGCTCGTTCGTCTCTGCCTTTGGTCCCCTGTGCGCGGCGCGCTGTTGCCAGTTGCTCGGTGGCGCCCGTACACCTGAATTGATCGGCGATAGCCGCCGAAGATCGATCAGCGATGAAGGAAAGTGTGCAGCAGTCGGTCATCGCCGACGAGCGCCTAATGGAGTCGGTCGCGCGGTTGGCCGGACATGTCTGATCGAGCTTGAGCCGAAAAGCCATATGCATATGCGCGGCGGTTGTCGTCATGCATGAGCGAGCAGCGCCGGCCGGCTGGCGAGTGGGGCGCGGATTTGTGGCGGTCGCGGTAATTACAGTCGCTTTCTCGGCCACTGACGCAAACCGGTCACCGACGCGGAAAACGCCACCCGACTACGCTGGGAAGCGGTCGACGCCCAGATTTAGCCCTGGCCGAGCTATTCGTGGCTCGAAGACCGCCCCATGACGCGAGTCCGAGACTTAGGGCCGACGTCGGTAGTCGGACGGACGGACGGAAGCTGGCGGAAATCGGCTTGCCGCCTGTAATTATCGACACATTTGCCGCAATCGTCCCGACTGATCGGGCGCCGTGTTCGGCGATTAATTAAGCGGCGACCTCTGCAGAGCTTCGCCTACGGCACTATTTACCTGCAGTTAATACGGCGTCGGATATGAAATCCGTCGGAGCGCCGCATTGCATCGATCGACCGACCGAGTCGCCGACGTCTGTGTCGCCCGTCCCACTAAGCACTCTCATGTCCTCGACCACCCCATGCGTCTGGTGACCGGCCAGTCGACCATCCTCCAGCGCCAGCAGCTGTACACGCCCTCCTCGCTCCATATGGTCGGCGAGCGCACCCTCCACTTGCCTATCGGCGGCCGGCGAAAGTCCTCCAAGTCGTTTGCCGCCGACGACGTCGCCTCGCCCCCCGCCACCACGTCCACCGTTGAAGATTCACCCGTCAAGAGCAGCACTGCTCGCGGAGGCTTCTTCTCCTCGGGTCTGCGTAGTCCTGGTGCCGTCCTGCGTCGCTCCACCTACCCACACAAGAAGCCGCTCGGGCCGTCGCTGTCTTGGGATCCGTCGCAGAAGCGACGTTCGCGTTCAACGTCCAATTCGCCTCGCTTACGCATTCATTCGGATGGCACCGAAGTGGTTCTCGATGACAACAACGGCGAACCGCCCGGCCTGGAACTCGAACATTCGTGTCTTCATTGTTCGTTGGCTACGGAACTCAAAAAGCGCCAGTTGAAGAATGAGATTGAATCAGCTGTGAAACGCCTAGCGCGTCGCCTTGGCACCGGCGGTTCGAAACCGTCCAGTTGGCCGCGGGTCAATTCCGATGCTCTTGACCCGCAGAAACGTGCGCAGCTCGGAACACCCGACATTGTCGTCAGTTCCGTCAGTTCCGATGAAGACACTGACCCGGGCGGCATGGGTCGACAGACTTCCAGCGATATTGGCTCTATGCCGACCAGTGGCGCGTCAACCCCGACCAGCTCCACCTCGGCCAGCCCCCGACCGCCAAACGCATGCAACGGCGATACTCGTGGGGGATTCTTCGTCGGCGATCGAATGTCCATGGAGAACAGCAGAGAATGTCTTGCGCCAGTCGTGGTGGTCAATTCCAGCGAGATAGAAGAAGAAGTGCTCGGTGGGCAATCGGAGCATGCAACCACCAAGGCGATGGACTGTTTAATGCCTCCCGGACCTGTTGGCTTGTGCCTTAACCCCGACTCAAACAGTCCGCCACGGTCCAACTCGGTCGATCTGTCGACTTTGCGAAGGGACATCGAGCTGTTGAGCATCAGTTCGGGCGATAGCGAGTACGGCTCAGACATCGAATTCGACCCCGGCTCGTCGATCGAGAACCTGAAGACGTGCCGATCGAAGTCGCATGACCCAGCTCCCTCGCCCGACCTGCTCTTGCGCCGCCCTTCGCGCATCGAGCACCTGTCTGAGCTCTTCAGGTGATTAACTTCCTGCGATGCCGCGTCCGCCCGCGCCCTCTTGATGCGCTAAGTGCGGAGTTCGATTGCAGGAAGGCGCTGGCAAAATCGCCCGTCGTGCGACGCAACGCCGCCATGCATGAGAGCGAGCAGCAACGTTGTACGAACAAGCACCGCACCAGTCATTACTGGGTCGACACGCACATCGACCCCGCCGAACACATATGGCTTCCGTCGACCGGACCCGGCAGCGCCGCCAACACTTCCACCGACAGCGAGTGCTACATCGGCGAAAAGGATTGCCTGAAAACGGGAGAGAAAAGCCGTTGCGCGGCTTGCCATATTGTGGCGCATTCGGGTTGCTTCGCCCTGCTCACAAAGGTACATCTTGTTATTTGATCAGTGTTCACTGTGCGAGCATCATTATAGATGAATTTAAATTGCAAAATTACTTTCCGCGACTCTTCGGTGAAACAGCCGGCAAAAGAGATGCCTGACGTGTCGGCTAAACATCATTGGGTTCACAGGTGGAAACATGAAGGCAGGTGTCAACAGTGCGGAAAGTCCTTTCAACAACGAATGTTCCGCGAGAAAGTAATGCGTTCCAACCATTTATCGTTTTATTTTGTATATTTTCAGGAAGTTATCGCTATTGCCTGCTCCTGGTGCAAACAGTCTTACCACAACAAACCCTCTTGCTTCACAATAGAACGGTTAGATGAGAACTGTGATAGGGGTGCATTGAATGAGATGATCGTGCCGCCCGATTGGGTCATTCGACTGACTGGATCAACCAGAAAGCGCGCCAACAACGCCGCTGTCAAGCGGAAGAGAAAAGGCTCGAAAAAGGTTGGATCAATTTTTGACTATGAAGCTTGCCGGAGGTTGCTGATTGTGCGGAATTTCAGCAACGCCCTTTCATCGTAAAAGCCCTGGACGCCTCGGTGCCCGGCCCTTCGCAGCCGCTGTTGGTGTTCGTCAACCCCAAGTCCGGCGGAAACAAGGGCTCCAAGGCATTGCATACGCTCTGTTGGCTTCTGAATCCACGTCAGGTGTTTGACATTACCGCGCTCAAGGGACCGAAATATGGGTAAGGCGCGCAATTGATGCGACGGGAGAGCTCGCAACACACGGAAGAAATGGTCGGGCGTTGCAGGCTGGAGATGTTCCGAAAGGTGGTGTCGCAGCTGCGCCTGTTGGTGTGCGGCGGCGACGGCACGGTTGGTTGGGTGCTGGCGACGCTCGACCAGCTCAACTGGGCCGCATACCCGCCCATGGCGTTGCTTCCGCTCGGCACAGGCAATGACCTTTCAAGGTGCGCTCCGACCATGTGCAGCTGGTGCTCACGTTTGCTCATTGCAGATGCATGGGCTGGGGAGGGGCGTTCACCGACGAACCGCTCAGCGAGTTGCTCAGCGCTATTTTGCACGAGTCGAGCGTAACTTATCTGGACAGGTAGCCGCATTGCCATTGGGCGCAGTTAATTCTTGGTAATCAACTAACATATGCACGCAGATGGCGATTGGACGTCCAGCCAAATACCAATAGCGACACCGACTTCGGCGATGTCAGCGAACCGGCACAGTCTTCCCTTCCCCTCACCGTTATGAACAATTACTTCAGCATTGGAGCCGATGCTCACGTGGCCCTGCAATTTCACCAATCACGAAGTAATACTTCAAAGTACATAATCATCAGTCAGAACCATAAGTCATGCTTCAGGTGCGAACCCCCAAATGCTCAACAGCCGGCTAAAAAACCGAATCGCTTACGGCGGTTTGGGTACAATCGATTTATTCAAGCGCAGTTGGAGGGATCTCTCCGAATTCATGACATTGGAGGTGAATTTTCTGCCCTCATACAATTAACAGTGCAAGTGCATTTTTAGTGCGACGGTGTGGATTTGACCAACAAGATCAAGGAATTCAAGTTTCACTGCATATTGGTGCATAACATCTCATATTACGCTGGCGGTACAATGCCCTGGCCACACGACATGCCCGAGTCGTTCAGCAAGCCTTCTTGCTGCGACGGGAAAGTCGAAGTGCTCGGGTTCACCACGGCCACATTGGTACGGCCAGCTCATTCTGACGCTTTCAGTTTGATGCATAAATTTCAGGCGGCGCTTCAAATGGGCGGCAAAGGCGAGCCAATCGCCCAGTGTTCATCAGTGAAAGTAGTTACGAGGAAACCGATTCCTATGCAAGTCGACGGCGAACCTTGCATGCTCGCCCCTTCCTTCATTACTATGCACTTCCACAGCAAGGTCGATTCTCGTACGCGCACGTGCAGAACGCATCTCTCAAAGCTGTCGTTTGCAGGTACCCATGCTGCGTCGAGAGAAGAAGTCGACGCAGCAATCGGGCACTCCGGGCATAATTCGTCGGCCCGTCGCGAAACAGACGCGACCTGCTCAGGCGGAGAACGCCCTGCCCTGCACGTCAGTCATCTTGCAGATTCCGGTGCTCGTCGTCGGACGCCACGACTACGACTCGTATCGTGACGCTATCGATCGACTCAAAGACACAGGCATGTTGCAGCTGCATTGCTATATCGAAGCGCTAACACTGTCGGTTTGCTTGCAGCTTTCGAAGTTGGCTTCATCAGTGTGGAAGCGGAGACGGAGCTTGACCAAGTGCGTCTGCAAATTCAACGTCTGCTCACCGATCATCCGTGTCTACCTTACGAGCCCGACAAAGATTGGCGCTTTCTCGACTGTCAGTTGATTGCATGCAAACACGCGTGAGGTTGCTTTCTCTTCAGACGTGACCAACGCGGAGGAAGGAACGTTCCGGGTGTCGCGTCACCAGGAGCACATCCACTCGGTGTCGGACGTGTGCAACCTGGACGAGTGTGTCATGCTGCTCGACGAGGCGTTCCCTTCGATGACGACTCGCGCATCGACGATTGGCGCCGATCTGCTGTTCGCTCCGCCCCGTCCGCGCCATTCGCAGACGGCCAATCGACCTCGCCGACGACGCATCAGCGAGACCCTACGCATAGTGCTCAGCAGCGACGGCAAAGAAACTCATTTGTAATGAACACCAGCCGAAATCTTTAGCTCATTCTTGTTCCATTTATACTATTTCTCTCACGCAAACTGACCGATATTCCTTTTCATATTGTTCTTTCGACTAATAGCGTGGACTATGGGTTTTTGTCAAGGATGATCTTTTGTCGGGTATACGTCGCTGTGCTAGTCCGTGCTCCCAACATTTCCACTTCGTGTCACCATCGAGTGCTCCAGTCGTTCGCTATTCTTACTTTGCCCGCGCAATGCATTGCTTTGCTAGTTTTATGCGTACAGTGTATTCATACATAGAGTTTCGAGAGAGATTAATAAGCAAAGCTAAAATTACTTTGTTGACTGACGCACACGCTCGGAATGACGAAAATGAAGGTGACAATTAGCAGGTTCATTACGATATACCCCAGTGTGCACTCTCTCTCCACCAATGCTACGGAACGGACTAGTGCGTGGCATGCGAGGAGACACAAAACATGCCAACGACGATCATTGCGCATGTAAAGCTGCGACATCACCTTGTCGATCAAACCCGGAAGCAACCGTTTCTTATTCACTGATATTTAAACAAATTCTGATTACTTGGACAAAATTTGCATTTTTGCACATAATTAAGACCTACTGAATATGCTACTGAAAACAGCTGGCCTTCTCATTCTGAGGGCAGCAAATAATCATCAACAAACTGTGGTCATCTGTGCAACGGAATATGAAAAGATTCCAAGCATATACAATGATGAATCCAATAAAAATTTGTCGTCATTAATCGTATTTCACGTTTTTGTCATATTTTGGTATCCTAACCTTCAGCAAACGCCGCGCAAATATTTTGTGCCCAAACTTTTCGCCAAAAAGTATAGATATCATAACAAATAAGAACGCGATATTTTTTGGAATTGGTAACACGGCTTTATGCGAGCAATTTCTTGCTCAAACACAACAGCACCGTACTTTCTGATATAAAAAATAACCTTTATTCAGGGTGAAATCTCAATTTTTAGTTCAGCAAGACCAAAATTAATGTATCCCAAAAGGAAGTCTTGAATCTCGCCAGAGGCTACAGTATTGTACTGCTTAATCAGAGATTTCCTGACGAAGCACGAGAGGGGTGGTGCGTGACGCACCTGCCCGTGCAGTTGTGTCATGTGTCCTATTGCAAGCTCAGCGCGTTTCTTCGAGCTTGAATTCTGACATTCAGTATTTTGTAGACACTCAATGCGAAGAGGCTTGCGTATTTTGAAGAGTTCGCTCACTGCCGCCAAGAACTGCAAGACATCGACGCTGCGCATCCCTCAATCTCAAAGTCAAATACGGTAAGCACGACCTGTAAACTGGTCTGGTAGCGAATAAATTGGAAGGCCGCTCAATGTGTGCGAGTGTCATTTCCTGGTTGGTCTGACTGCGCATAA
>JAQGAX010000736.1:0-14341 GCA_034698105.1 Plectus exinocaudatus
ACGTCGATTTCCGGCTTGACTTTGTCATAGAGGTGGGGGAAGGCTCCGTTCGCCTTGTACTTCTCGCGAACTTGGTGATACAGAGTCAGATCGAACATCTCGTCGAACTCCTTTCTCGTCATGAAGATATCGGCGTACAAAAACGAGTAGCCGCCCACATCGCGAGCAAACCTAAGAAGCAAGGTCAAAGGCTGTCGCAATGCTTGAACTTAGTGGGGCATCACGAACAATCATGAATACCGTATCCTAATACCGTACCCTAATAACGTATCTTTATACTGTATCGTACCCTAATGACTAACGAATATGAATAACCTTAGCTTATTTCTGGACGAAGCAATAACCGAAATTCAAATTGTAAACAGAGAACACCGACTTTTCCATTTCTCGCATCGCATATGTTGGATTGTATTTCTCTCGGCGCTTCACTGGACCGGGAGTTCCGTACACGCCGAGGTCGTTGAACATGGCGTAGTTCGTTCCAGGAGTCAGGCGCTCTTTTGGTGGCGGTCTAGATAAACAATGTACAAATAATACAATATTTTGTCGAAAAGCATGGGAGCATTGCGCAAAATCCGCCATCCCCTGCGGGGTTCGAACCAGCATCTCCCGTTTGGGCAGCGAGCATCCTACCAATTGCACTAAGGAGGTGTTAGATTGTCTCCGAAAACTCCAAAATCGCACCTCAATTGGCCTTGATGGGATAGTCCATGATCGAAGATTTTGCAAGGATAAACAAGCAGGGGAAAGGTGTCGAAAAGATCAATCGCCGTGTTCACTTGGTCTTTGAGTGTGTCGAGCGGGAGAACTATGTCTTGAAAAACCTAAAAATTGTTATTATAGCTTAAACGACACTATAATATTGCGGCTATAGGTGGCGAAAAATTCAGAGTAAGGCCGTTACCTGCTTCGCAAAAGTCATTTCTCGAACTGCTTTCGTAGTGGTGAATTTGAGGAAAGCAGGTTTTGGTGGGCACATCCATCCGAGGAAGAAGCTAAAAGTATCGCGTAGCTTACTGTAACTTTCAAAAATCAAAACATTATCAACTGACCGGAATATGGGATTATTCCCGAATGGAATCATGGATTCAAGCACCCAGAATATCGCTCGATTGTGGCGCAGCAAATAGTCGGCCAGAGGGATGTATTCTTCACCACCTTTGTATTGAAAGCTCTCGACATGCTTGTAGAACCACGGCTTGTACCAGCGCGTTACGTGGTTAATCTGAATTTTTCGTGATTCATCAAAAGAAGACACATTTGTAATTTAAATCTTTTCTTTACCTTCTTGAGACAAATTCAAGAACATTGAAGCAAAAAATTGTCATTTATGTTATTTTTGGGTACAAACACTCTGTGATTGGTTTAAACTTTGGGTATTTACCGTATGCCCAATGGGTTGGTTACAGTACCGCTGCCCTTTGCTTCACTGCCAGACTGTCAAGGAATTTACAGTACACCCTCACATCACGGTCAATAAAATGTTTTTGGCTTACTTGAAGCCACTGTTTCGGAGTTTTGACATCAGCAAAGTTTCCAACCATAATAACTGCACGTTCACGATTAAAGATGGTCGCCTCGAGATAATCCGGGACGTCGGCGTCTTTGTTCAATGCACCAGAAAGCTCCATCAACCTATGGCAGTATTGCGCCTGGCCCCTGACCTAAACAACAGCGATAAGTAATGGTATGATACTAATTTTTGGCAATAACTCGGTGAACATATGTAGCTGAATGAAGAGGAAAAAGCGAACTATACAGGATGGGATTTAAACTCACGACCTTTGGCTTAACGAACGAGTGCTCTAACCACTGAGCTACTCGCCCGGCCACGTCATTCCCTTATGTTCCGTTAATGATCTCTGCATTAAACTGTGGAGGCGGAGTTATCGAAGAAGGGGAAATGGTCGGTCCTGGTCTCGGGATATAATTCAGGCTAACCCAACATTTTGCTGAGTATTACTTTTTCACTGACAAATTTTAAAAGATCAGCTCCTGCGTAGCTTGTCTTGACGTTTGCTAATCAAGACACTTACGGGTCTACCTCCATACTGTGACGCAGACTACAGCGCGTTCAATAGTTGTCAACTTATATCTTCAAATTAATAATAATGGTTAGTTTTGCGGGAATCTACTTAGTGAGATGTCCTCTTCCCGCTGTACATTTTTCGAACAAGAAACATCGCGCACCGGAATGTACTGCATATGAATGTAAGGCTTGACTTTGATCAATTTCAGCTCGAGTGCCACTAAGAAGCCGAGAGTGCCGTGCGACCAAGGCAAGCACCGGTACAGATCAGCGTGTTCATTGTCAGCCGTTGCAGTGACCAGACTGCCGTCGCCCAGCACGACATCGTACGATACCACTGTCTCCTGGTAGAGCCCAACCTAAATTTTGGATAATGAAAAGTGAACTTAAAAGAAGTGTACGCATGAGTCAAATATTTGAAACGCGAATTCTTTATGAAGAACAGTTGCTGGATTTTATTGTCACGATTGCGCAGAGTAACGGTGAACCAACTTTATGCGAATAGGTAGTCATGCCGACGCCGAAGGCCAATCCGCCGGCGGTAGCGTCGCCGATTTCCAGTGTGACTGCCAGCGTGTAGCCCTTCGGGATAAGATAGCGCGTCAGATCACGAACGCTGACATTCGGCTCGACCCTGATCGTCAGATTTTTTTCGTCCAGGTGGAGAATGTCGAACAGATCTATCGGAATTTGATGGCATTGATCCTGAATATTCAATGATTAGCGATAAGCATGAGTGTCTATCAAAGTTTTGCGGTCAACGCTACTGTTACGTTGCACTCACAACGCAGTTCGACGGTCAGAGACTGCAAATTGACCAACGCAAACGAACCTTTCGAAAGAACGTTGTCGATAAACTGAGCCAGGTCGGTTTGGCCGTACACATGGGCCTCCGTCCGCTACTCGGCAATTTGTTCCATTCGCCAACAGCCTTCTGAATCTCGCGCACGCGATCATCGTGCTTCTCAGGCGCCGACAAGAAGGTCCGTCTCAACCAGCAGCGCATGCGGATGGCCAGGTCGAAGATGAGACTGGCCGGCAGACAGAATAGCACGATGACCAGGCCACGGTTGTCTTCCAGCCAGCGCACCGCTCGCTGCTTCAACTTCGCAGCAACGCCGTCCTGAGTCATTTCGCTAAACAGCAGGGTCCAATGCACAGCGCACGTGCAAACCTGACGCACCACGATACCAGCCGAACAGAGTGAGAGTATATGCGAGCCCAGAGCAGCAGGCACAGCGACTCAGCGCGCGCACTCTTCCGACTGAATGACCGCAGACGTTATCGATCAGACGCATAACTCAGGCTGCTCATCTGGTCTGGGCGCGATCAGAGTTCTCAGTCCAATTGATAATAGCACATTCACGCTGATAAGAGAGCGCCATTTTTTACGCTCCACCCTTCCTTTCTAATACCTCGCCACTCCCGCTCATTTCTGTTTCCTCCATTTGATTCCTGAAAAACACGGTAGTCTTTATAGCACCAAATTGATCGAAATTACGTACTGAGGAAGATAAATATACATTAACTCCTACATAAATATGTACACGATGCGCGCACAATACGACGATATAATTAGTGCACAGGAACTTTGATCATTTCGCCCGCTTGCGTGCAGCTCATTGGAAGCAGCAAGCGTATGTCCATCCGGGAGCCGTTTCAACCCACGATTCAAGTATGGAACGCGGCGGCGCCCAAACGCTCAACAGCTCGCATATGCTTTCTCCACCGAATTCCCCGCCGAAGTTCACCGATCGGCATCTGAAATTAATTGCCTGTTTCATGCCTGATATATTTTTGCTTGCTGTTGTCGGCCCGTCCATTCGCAAAGACGGATGCAGTGCTCCAATGATGGCGCGAAATGGCGAGCGACGATCGATCCGACGTGTCTGTGGTTCTTGTTCACGTAGCGGTGGTCTGTCAGCACAGTGCCCGGTAATTTACCTGAAATGAAAAATCACCAGCTTCAGCTGTTGCATTTTGTCTCATTTCAGTGTGGATCGTGTGCAAATTTTCTGGATGAGGAATTAAAAGGGCTGGATGAGACCTCGGTCTCTGCGCTCATTTTGAGGAGAAAGAATTTAGGTTTATAATTCGCTTGACATTACGTCATCTATGAATGCGAAAAGCAAAGTTTTTCAATCTGGCACTGGATTGAAAAAATTTACATATTTTTTTACCTGTCGTTTCCTTGCACTTGCCCTCCTTTTCTATGTGGCAGGTAGTGCCTGAGCGCTGGTACGGGCAGATACAGTAATCGGCGAACTTTCCCACTCTGAGACAGCGTCCTCCACCGCCACATTGATTGCCCCCGACAAGATGCGAACAGGCGGTTGGCGCGGCAAAAAGCGAAGTGTCCGTACAGTCTGAAAGCAGTCTATTACAATCTATCAATCCCAATATTCATTTATTGCTGCAGCAATGCTACGGAGCGGATAGCTCTAAGCGCAGTCTACAACGAACATCGAGAAATTGTATTAATATTTTCAGCAGATGGTACTTTGAGTGGCAATGCTGCAATATTACTGGCATTGATGTCCCGGGGCTGGCCCCATTTCTCGGTCCGGTCCCGGTCCCAGGACGCAATTTTTTAGCATAATAATTGACCAAAATGTTTAAAAAAAGTTCTAATGAATATCAAAATTAGCTCAGTATCACTAAATTATTTGAAAACTACAACTTTATGATCACGAAAATGATCTATCGCCGTATTTCGTATAATGTATTTCGAAGACAGACATTTCATGTTCGGCCCCGATCAGGCCTCGCCGCCAAATTTTAAGCCCCGGCCCTGTCAATCTCTAAGGTCGGACGGGGACTCGGGGCCGGCCCCTGGACATCAGTGATGGCTCTGCCATGACCGATCGGCCGTTCGTCTTACCCCGTGCTCAATTTCAGTTAGGACCTTCACAGAATTGAGCTTGAATGAAAGATTTAGTCTGTGAACAGTAACTGGCAATTCTACCGAATGAAACTGCTTACTGTTTTCGCCGAAAGGCAGAAATTTCGATGTCCTTATAAGAAGGGGATCTTCATCTTCCTTTTCGGTGAACGTCGGCTCGCAATCAAACTTCGAGCAGTCCCACTCCGGCACCGCTGCTTCACCGTCAGTGACCGTAGTATTAAAAAAATCGTCGATTTCCATTAATACTCTCCGTTCTTCGCTGCTCGTCTTCATCTCTTTGCTCTCCTGATTGACGGATTCTACTGGAATGTCCGGCACATCAACCTCACCTGAAAATGTGGACGTGTTGATGCATATTGTTCAGACCTAGTACCAGACAGAATCGGAATTTGTAATAGTTTTACAGTGTTCGTCGAATAAAGAGAGAACCAGCGTTTTTCTGTTATTTCGGATCGAAGCCCAGATTTCCTTTATTCAAGGACGAAATCTTACTTTCATCTGCCTGTTGACGACGCTTTCGATTCTACTTACGTATTTCAGTGAAAAGCGATCTCATAATACTGAAGAGCAATAATCTTGCTATAAAACAGACAGTATAAAATATTTTTCTTTACACGATTTGTTATAGAATGGTACTGTCTGTTGCACTAATTCTATATTGAATAAATTTTGCCCAAAGTTTTTCATGCTATAAAATATTGAACTTACGCTTGACACATTTTCCATTGTCCGCATGATAACCAACGGTGCAGACGCAAACTCCACACGATTTGCCGGTCTTGATTATTGAACGGCAGGTGGCTGACGCTGGACAATCGTCATCCGAACCACACAGGTTGTCGCAAGTGTTCGCATCGAATAGAGGCAGTGAGAGCGCTGAAATGGGTACTGTAGCTTGGACCCATGGATACTTGCGACAAAGCATTAGTCAGAAGTTCAGAGCTCCAAAGTTCAGGTATATATGTATACCATCACGCTGCCGGCCATGTCCCCTACCCTCTAGCCCAAGCCGGTGCCTATGTCTGATCAAGATGGTATCTCATTTCAAAGGTTAAAGGGCAACTTCATCATTCATCACACTGAACCAGAGATGGGCACGGGGTGTATGGGGGAGTATATACACCCCCACGGGGTCTAATCCGCGGCGGAAATTTTTTTTTGGCGCGGATTTGCTCTTTCAACATTTTTGAGGTTTACACTAGATAGAATAGGGTTTTTTGCCTGCTGAGCGCGGATATACACCCCCAAACCCAAACCCGTGCCCATGTCAGCACTGAACTGTTCCACAGAGTGTTCCTCAATGAACAGCCACTTACAAGCGTTGCGCACGTCGACATGCTGGATTTGTGTCAGTGATGTGTGCAGTTCATCGAAGACGATGAGGAACATGAGAGCAGCGACGAGAACCATCCTGCCGTCGACCAATGGAGAGGTGTTGTGACGTGATGAAACGGAAATGTGTGAGGTCGGCGCCGTAAACTTGGAAAGAGATCGCAGGGTGGGGCAAGTTTACCTGCCCCCGATTGCGTTCGTTGCAGGTCGCTCTCTTGTGATTCGAAAATACCTTAATTCTCTTTCGCGATCACCCGTCGTAACTCATCCATCTCATACGGGCGGTATTCGACCCGACCGGACTTTACGGTCATTGCGTCATTTTGCAAAACAGTCCTTGATTACGATGTGTGCATTATTTATCCGGGCGTAATTTGTCACCGCAGTCGTGGAGGGTAGTCGAAAAGATTTGTTGTTTGTATTCGTCACAGTAAAGTCTCCTTTGCTGCTCGCGAATATTAGTTATTTTAGTATCGCAAAACTTAATCTTGCTTCGAATGAGTCGATGGACTGCGAAGCTCGTGAGAACAATTTATGTGCACCTGAATGATTACACGCGCAACATTGAAATTCCGGTTTGCTCTTGAAATCTGCAGCAGCAAATATTTGTCACTTAAATCAGAGAGCAACGTTCAGCGCGAATCACGCAATCTTTGAGGTTCATAGAATTCGGCTTGGATCTTGGGCATTACTAACTTTGACACAGACATCTGGTTATAGTCGCGTATGTACGAAAAAGATTGTAATTATATCTCTGCAGTAGCTTTTGCCACAAGAACCACAAACGGTGCAACAGGCTGCTTCTTCAAAACGCCGGTGGTGCCAGACCTTGGTGGCTAAAAGAACAAACCCCATCGATTAGAATTATTAGTCACTGAGTCAAGCGTACTTTAATTGGTTCTGCTCTCCCTGCTGCTGATTCCCGTCATGACAAATGAGCATGTTTGAAGCGTTTTGGCGGCGGCGAATCTCGCGACATGGCATCTGAGTCGGACGGTTGGTCAAAACTTGGATCCTGAACCATCAAGTTACGAGCTTCCTTCAGCAACTGCGCACATTTCTGAGCAATATCCACGCTCAGCATTTGCTTGGATCCCTTTAGGATAAGCTGAAAGCAACAATATATATCAGTGTTGACTTAGCGCAGGATTTGTCGCACAAAAGAAATAATCCAATGCAGCAAATGCACTTATGGCGCCGATGGGTGGTAAAATAGAGGAGGTAGAAATAGACCCGCTTCTTCAAAAATCGCCCAATACTGTTAATTTTTAGGGTATAAATGCAAGTTTCATCCTCTTTCATTCACACACCTTCCCCAGCCACAAGAAATTGTCCATTCCTGCTTTAATTTCATTAAATCGTTCGAAAGGAACTGTAAAACCTGTATCACTGGCGCTAAAAAGCACAAAAATTCAGCATAACGATGGTTTACGGCTAAGTCTCTCATTTTCTCTGGGTAGAATCTAGTTAATCATCCGTGGACCTTGCAATTCCATCATTCTACAATACCTTGCAATCGACGTCGATTTCAGCGATAGTATTTCTCAGCGTTCTCGACTGGCTCCAGAATACCTCAGACGTGAAACGGGTAGGAGACTTATTCGTCACTCTGGCCAAGTTCAAAGGTTCAGCAGTCGCACTTGACCCCGAAGGAACCGATGTTTCTGGAAGCATGACGATTATTAGAGACGAAAAGTGTCCCTATCATATTTGCGCAAATGCATCGGAATGCATTGGGAAAAGTGGACATGCACGTATGAAACAGAATAACAACGATGTAATGAAAGTACTGATAACGTCGGGAGAAGGCGACCGCTCCAAATGTTCCTCAGGTTCCAATTCTGGATGCACATCATCGCTATTCTGTTCCACCACGGCAGAAGTGCACGATAACGAGATCGGTCGCTTCGTCGTCCAAAGACGGTGCTGCTGTTCTGATAAGTTGCGTTGATTCATTTGCTCTAAGAAGAACGACGATGGGTCCGTTAGCATGGCATCGGCGTTGGCTTTATCTGCAACGGAGGAAATTGAAGAGATTCACACAACCGGTGGAAACTGTACCATCGCCGTGGAAGGAGTGACTCAGACAGAATTCAACCGTCGGAACATGTCCTCCATTCAGGGTGCTAACCTGAAATATTCAGCAAAGACTTACAACTATGACGGCAATATTGATGAAGGTTTGGAGAGATAAAATGTCAGCCTAAGCCTAACGCCAATCGCTCACCTCCCGACCAAAACCCCATCAGCTGCAACAATCTCAATGCTTCAAGAGTAGAGAACAGAATTTGAACTCTTAAAGTGATACAGAAATAGTTAACAGCAGACTTGGAGTGCATGCCCTTTCAAACAGTCAAAAACTGTTACCTTAACAAACGCCGGGCAGTGAATTCCGGTGCAATCCGCTCCTTTGATGCGCTCATCGAGAGAGCAGAGATGATAGATAACACCTCGAACGGGTTTCAGTGTCAATGAGGTCAGTGAACCCTTTGAGCAGGTGTGCAAATGCCTGAGCCACTGCTGAAAACAATTATTAGTTTATGAAGTTGGTTGATAGTGAACAGAAACAAAACCTAACCGAAGCAGTGAGGCGATCACCAAAGCGAAAGTTTTCAATTTTCACGATTTCATTGCCATGCGCAGTACGAAGATGAGCCACCAAGTTCTCCTGAGTTTCAACTGATTCTCCGCATTCACAGCAAATTGTCTGCAATAGGTTGTATGTACAGGATGGGCGAAAGGATCCGCTACGGTTTTAGATTCGCTAGTAACGCAACGCTAGTACCGTCTTAGCTAAAGTTTTAGAATTTTATTCTCCAGTTCTTGATGCGACATGCGGCAAAAGTATAATATGGTCTTTGTGCTCACTGAATAATTATTCCAAAGCAACCAACCTCGGGAAATGTAGAACTGAGTGAAGGACTACTGCTTGACGTTCGCGCCGCTGCCAGCGCTGCGTCGCGCTTCTGCTGAGCACTTTTTATGGTTTGAAATTCTTTTCTAAACGGCCGGCTGCTCCTATGGGCGCTCAACGACTTCATCAAAGACTTGTCCAGCAACGACGGGAACAAAGGCACCAGGTCGGCGTCAGTTCTCAACAACGAACCAACTGAAACTATCAAACTGAACCATCGCATTGGGATTAAAGTTGTGGTCGAATCTGAACATGAATAAACAGAAGAAGTAACTTTATGGAATTTGGAAATCGTGAAAGTATGCTAATATTTTATTCGCTAGGTACAGTTGACGAGATGAAGTCGTACCAAACTCTCTGTAGAGATCAGCCAATGTGCCGGACCAGAACTCGGCGCTGATTTTGATGTCGTTGAGAGCGCCTCTCAAGCGCACTGCCTGCTCATCCGACGTGCACATCTCATTGTGTGACTTTCCGACGAACAGCAGTTCGGTGACAGCCCAGCTCGTGACCATCTTAGCATTGCATGTCAATGGCCCTTTTCTCTTGTGCCTATTCACACACCGCCATGTGATCTCACCCGTTCTTTTGGCCTGAAGAGAGAAAAAACGTCAGGCAACAAAGAGGCTCCGTTCTCTACCACTGTTTGCTTTTTATCGGTTCAAGAGCAGGTCAAACCGAAAGAACCACAAACGGTTTAATTTGCAAAATGCCGACGGTCGAAGAATAAAATGGATTTGCTGTATCCGCCCAAAAGTTAAACATTAAGTAGCAAGAATATTTTCCATCTCACCCAATTAATATAGGTCTACCTGGATAAATTCTTACTTGCACAATGGAGTGGGTAAAAGAACTGACCTGCTTTTTCCTGTAGAAAATAAATCCTCTGTAGGCAAGAAGGGGCCGGCATTGAGCAGAGTATATTCTGTACATTGAGTCTCCGTTCGACAAAGCGATTTTCTTAGTCAGTAGCTCAGCCAACGTCACTCCATCGTCCTCGTTCGAGTCGACGGTCCCCGCCGAACTTGTAGAAGCGTCTGCATCTGCGAGCAGCGAAGCCACAGCATCATTCTCACTCTCAGCCATTTTCAAATGTCCTTAAATTCATCAATGACAAAAAAGTGAATCGGGCAATGTAGTAGAAGCAGATGCCTGCCTACACACCAGCGCGAAAAACCTTCAACCGTGCTCATCGGCAGCAACAATTTGACCTTGATTGGTGCCGCGATGCGAGTAGAAGACGCCAGGAAAAAGGGAAAATGCTAATTCCTAATATATTCAAGTAGTTGAATCCGCTTGGAAGACTCAATCTCTTCAGCAAGTACATGCAATTCACTTTGGTAAAAATACCGCATCATGGTGCAGAAGATCAAATTGGCCACTTTGTTTGGCATGGCATGCGTCATGAACAATAATAATGCCTGACGTGTTCGATATCGATCCGATTTATTGAGATACTCTCAAAATGATCATCTTCCCAGCAAAAACAACGGTGATAAAATGATAACGAACAGCAAGATAACAGCAAGTTGAGCGAAGAGACTATATTTTGCACGTGTGGGCACACTGCTTGTGATACACCAGCCGGCACTGCCGGCACCGCATCATCACCAACAAAGGGGAACTGTGCTTGACATCGCACTCGCAGCACTGATTCTCTTGAGTCGGGGTGCTGATGGCGCGAATCTGCCTCTCTGGAGGCGGCCCTTTGACCAGCTTCAAGTTGCCGCGCAGGGCACTCGCGACTAGCCCGGCATTCACGGAAATTCTCGAGGTTGATGACGAACCGTTGATTGATGACTGAAATCGAAACACAATGAGCACGCAATCTCTTCAGAGAGCAAATGCAATTCACTTCGGCAAAATGCCGCATCAGCCTATTTTTTTAAAATATATTATGCGCAGTAAAGTAACTTAAAAATGAAACACGAAAACAACGCAGAACGGCTGTCCGGCGCAAATTACGGTATACTGATTCAATTGGCGGCATAATAGTCAAGCAACAAACTTTTGTCGGGTTCAATTTTGGTGGCGCTTCGGTCGCCTTGTTGCCGGCAGCCGCCTTATTGTCGTTTGATTTCGGAGCGCCAGCCCCCTCGCTTCCGACTGCAGACGGCTTCACAGCCGTCGCCCTTGTCGTCGTAGGCGCCGCCGAAGTGAGCGCCGCGCCCTTCGACTTCGGCCACGGCACCGGCACACGCAAGCCGACTTGCGGTCTCACCGCAGTCCAGCCGACGGGTACCGTCCGGGAAGCTGTCGATGGCGACGGCTTGCCAGTCGTCGATGACGACGGTTTCGCAATGCCCGCCGCCGATGGCGACGACTTCGCAATGCTCAACGCGGTCTTCGCCGGCGATAGCGAGCGACCGGCACGAGGCAGATAGTGGCGGCATCCGGGATCCTCAATCAGGGCGGCGCGTGCTTGCGCCAGATACCGTAAGCAATTTTCAGCAGCTTCCGTCGTTGTCAATCGCAGCGATCGAGTCTGTATCAGCTGAAAAGGGCGAATACAGAAGTTAACTGATGAATAGTTGGACTGGCTCACAATGCTGCCATGGAACTGTTCATTAATCTATTACTATTAATCTATTATCTATTAATCTATTCTAGTTTGAGAATTAACAACGCGATGTGTATTTAACAGAATTTAGAGTTGGAGATATATTTAAAACAGCGTTACATGACTATAAATTAATGAGCCACACCTCTAGCTCTTTAAAAGTCGCCAAGCACAAGCCTAAGCCTAATGAATTGAAAAACCCACATCGCATTCCATGTCGATTTGAGTGATCAAGCCGGAGAGAAATACGTCGTCCATTTTTGGTTCCTGAGGTTCAAGCAGATCCGCTTTCGGATCGTTCGGAAGCAGAACACGAGCGAAGTTTGGCTGTCGGGCGGACGCCACCAACGGAACATGTTTTTTTTGTCTTGACTTGAATTCTAAGACATTCCAAGTCTTGATGAAGTCGACAGCGCGGTCGGAAGACGTCGAAGGAGTGGCGTCATTGGTGGACTTGGTATCGGTCGCCTCTGCAATATTTTGAGAGTAACGAAAGTTGACGCTCGAAATTAATCCCACGTAAAAATTTCTCAATGTGGTTACCGGGACTTAAAACCGATTATCCTCATGAGTCATGCATTTATTTTTTCAAGGTTCATACTGCCTCGTATACATGACAAACTCTCTCTGTAACTACAAAAGAAAAAATAATAAGATTAGTGTCGCCGCTTACTGTAGCCTATTTGACCGGGGAAAAGCTGACTGCCACCAGCCACCCGCTGAATTCGTTGACAACGTCCTGATTTCATCAGCTCTTCTACGAATTGGCGTTTGCGTTCATTCTGCTCTCCCATATGCTTGATCACTTCTGCTGGAGCCAGAGCCGCCAGCCTGGCAGCATCGTCGGTGGGGCCCAGGTCTGAAATGCAGAAACAATATGGAATAATCAGTCAGCTGGTGCTGAAAAAATATCACGAAAATAGAAATGGCTACACAACGCAGAACGATGAAAAGGCACTGTTTACCAGCATCAACTGTTACATACCATTGTCATGAAATGTATGCTGTAGGCAGTAATCAACCTTCACTTTGTCTGCACCGTTCAAGCTGCCCATTCGAGCCTGAAATAAAGCGTGAAATAGACTGAGGAAGAAAAAGAAGCAGAATGCACCAAATACAAACCTTGACGAACGCGGAACAATGTATGCCGATGCTAGTAGGTCGTTTCACCCGATCGTCCTTTGAGCAGAGATAGTAGGCAGCCAGATCGAAAGTGCCCAACTGGTTCAGCTTGTTCGTCGTCTGGTTGTACACAATCTGGAGCCAGGCCTGTAATCAAAACATAAAGTTTATTTTAATTTAACGAAACGCGGCGGAAAATGATTTGGTTATAAAAAGTGCAAAAATAGTGAGGAATTCGAAAATGTTTATTTTCGAACTTCGAAGTTTTTTTTGGAAACTTGAAGGTCAGGCTAATTTTTGTTACAGGTTCCCTGAAAGATAGCAAATAAATACTCAATGAAATAACGCACCGTAAATAAATCACGGTTTTCGAATTCGTAGAACTCGACTTTCAAGTCAGTGCGTTCGTGCACCGTTTGCAAATGAGCTATCAGACTGTTCTGATTGCCAACCACTTCGCCACATTCGCAGCAAATCGTCTGCAATAAGATAAGAATGGTTAGAAGTTGTGATACAAACGAAGGAAAACAACGCAAAAAATGAATCTGCTAACCCCAAAACAAGAAAACCTCTCATAACTAAATCTTTTTGCCTTTCCCTTTCAGCTCTTAAAAAATTGGTTGTTTGTTGAAGGCAACGAAACGCAACATGGCTTAATTTCGCAAGACCAACCTCAGGGAAAAGGCGTTTCTTATCGAACTCGTCCAGCTTGCGTTTTCGGGTAGTCGCCGCGTTTCGCTCTCTCCGTTCATTCTCCTGCTTGTCCAGCAAAAACTGTTTCCGGCAAATCTGCGACACACGATGGTTGTTCATAGACTTCAATAGAGCATGGATATCGACAGTTGGAAATACGGACAGCACTCGAGGATCCGTTCTTGCAAGGGATTCGGCTGAAATTGAGTTCGAGTTTACACTGCAACAAATTAAATATCCGGGCAAAATTAGCACTGACTGAATTCGTTGTACAGGTCGCGCATTGATCCAGTCCAGAACTCGGCGCTGATTTTGATATCGTTGGTGGCGGCCTTTAATCGGAGGCCGATCTCGTCCGGACTGCAATAGTCGCCGTGTCCATTGGGGCCGGCGGTCACTTTCGTGAAGTCCTTGTCGGTAGTTACCCACGCAGAGCAATTGTTTCGTGAGTTCAGACAACGCCATCTAATCGCCTGCGAATCTCTCATCTGCAAACTTCGCATGTTTTTAGAGTCATGGGTGTGCAAATCTATCAAATTCATTGCGCATAAGCGAATAATATTCACTAAAGCAAACCGTCGCATGATTCAATCCACTATGATCTCCTACACTGCAAATATTTATTCTCATCTAAAAACATGACAGCTCACGCACGTTTATATTCTTCAAGAATTGAACAATCCATCCTCTTGTTAGGCAAATATACCTCCACCAGAGATAGCCACGGGTTTTTTGCCTGGGGGGTGATATGACGTCACTTTTTCGGAAAAAGTGCCATTCTATCCA
>JAQGAX010000737.1:0-14334 GCA_034698105.1 Plectus exinocaudatus
GTAGAAGGTAATCGAAAAAATAATGCGGTTGCTTCGCTATTAGAACGAATACGGTATGTTGCGCGAAGGTTCGCGATCAGACCGTAACCAATTATCGCGCGATCAAGTGTTGCAAGTATTAATAGGTGTGCTTGGCCGTTTAAGCGGTCGTTAAGTAGTAGTTCAGTCGCGTTTTCAAGGTCGCAGCCTTGTTCAGCCTATCATGTCATTGGGAAAGAGGAGCGGATGAAGGGAAAATTGGCGCGAAGGCGCAGCCCAAACATTCGATTGGGCCGGTCGAAGAGGAGCGGTGCTGGCCTTGAGACACAAGTTTGCCCCATCCACTGCTTTATTGCCGTAACGAGACATGATGAACTCTCGTCGAATGGCTGACTCGCAGGGGTGATCCCGAACCTATCATCAAAATAAAGTGCAAGCCGATTTCTGGTTGTTTGGGCCGCTTCCACATAAACGAGTGCCAGAAAGAAATCCTATCGCAGTGCTCATGCATAGTAGTGCCTGCGCACGATTTCGGTCAATGACGGACGAACTAGTGCTAATCGGGCGACTGGTTGCGGTGCCTTTTAACATCCACTTGGGCAGTTCTAATCGACCGCCAACTCGGCGTAAATTGATTGCTCTTCAGTGCCGCCAGCCATAGATGATCGGGCGCACCTTCTGAAATTCCATTTCCATTCTTGCGTGCCGCGTCTGTTCACTGCGATCGTTGAATGAAACTGGATGCCCGCGTGCGCGTCCTTCCGATGTTCTGACCGTAATTTCCCGGTGAACGAACATTACTCGTCACTTCCCGCAGACGTTCCTCCGTCACTTCATTCAGTAGACGTTTAAAAAACCCCGTAATAACACGCAGTGACACATGGCCTGTCACAAGAAAGGTCGCAACCTTGCTGAAAACTTGAGAACAACTGTGAACTGTAATACTCCGGTTGCTGTCAGACGGACCACATCTGGGGGCAGCATGTTGATTGATGTTCTCGTCGGCCGCTCCCAAATTAATATCATCTTGCAGACGAGTTTCGATGCCCAACACGTGCTCATCGACGATCTGACGTCGGAGGAACTGCGACATACGTTTGGCGTTTTGCAGGCAGAACACGGTTCGTTAGACTACATCGACTACCCCTTTGAGATTGCGAGCATTGCAGTGCCTAATCATCGACAGCTGCATCCCGATGTGACTTTTCGTGCGGATGGAAGTCTTGATAAGTTGCTGATCGAGCTGGAACGCGAGTCACACGAGCTGAACTTCTATTCGGTCACCAATATACTCATCTCGCCCCAGATGATCACTGTGTATCGACAAGGCGCCGGCGGCAGCCACCTGCGCCTCGGTGAAAAACCGACAGACTGCCACTTCCACCACAAATCCAATCACACGTACGCGGCGGTATCGACGTGCGACGGAAATCTGGTTTGTTCTTCCCTTTTCTCTTTGGGCGGTTTGTCAATTCGCGGCATTTTTTGCAGAAAGGTGTCATTGTAAAACCGTGGGGCGCCTACGTGCTTCATCCTTTTCCCGAACGACACCAACAGAGATTTAAACGATCTGACAATGGCATTGGCTTGCATGTCCTTTACAAACGCGAAGTCGCCAACGCCGCTGAGGAAGAGTTTTGCGGAATTAGTACGCCAAAGCACGCTATTCACACTCCGTTATTAACGGATCAAACTTTTCAGAATCAACGATTACTTCACAGGAGTTGCTCGAAGACGAGTCAGCCATTCAGGAAGACCTTTTTGTGGTCGGACAACGACTGACTCAAGAGAGCGAACTTGTAGTAAGTCGTCGTCATTGTTTGACGAAAACGCGTTACGACACAATCTTGCAGGTGGAACTGGCTTTGTTCATGGACGCCGTTTTGTGGGCGCAGTTTCAAAGCAAACATGGGGGTGCTGCGGAGCAAAAACTACAAGACTATGCCATGACAATGTTGAATAACATCCAAATTATGTACCACCAACCATCAATGATTCCGAAGCTTCACTTTAAAGTCGTCCGCTACGAAGTTCTGAAACAACAGCCGGTCAGTCAAGCCAACGCACAAATACCGTATAAAAGTGTGAGCGTTCAACGTTGCTTCAGGAGGACTTAGCCGGTAATCGACATACCAACGGTCACGCGCAGACATACCTCGACCAATTCTGCAAATATCAGCGTAAACTCGGTACCAAGACTTGGGATCACGCTTTTCTGTTGTCTGGGTATGTTTACCAAAATCCGCGCCACTCTGACCGATATTTTTAGCTATGACTTGCACAGAGGTTACGGATCTAAATCGATCTCTGGGTAAGTACGATACTTAAGTTCCTTCCACAGTAGCATGAGACTTTTCCTTTTAGCATTGCTCGCTTATTCGGGATGTGCGACGCTGGGAACACTTGCACCTTGACCGAAGGCACGCATTAATCATGATCTATCCGCGTTATGTATTTTCAAAAATGAATTTTAGGACTAGATTTTACTAGTGCGTTCATTGGAACTCACGAACTAGGACACAGGTCAGTCAGCCGAGTCATTCAGTCATATCAGTCATGATTCTATTGCGTAGTGTTTTAGTGTTGGAATGCGTCACGATGAGCCCTATTGTACAAGCAAGAACATCATGAGCGCTTCACTGGGACCAGGAAAAGTAACCTGGTCGACCTGCAGTATGCGCGATTATCACGGGTACATTGATAAGCTTGAGTAAGTATTTCACGCACTGTCGTTCGGTTCTCCTATGAGTTGCTTATCTGCGTTTCAGCAATCGCAAAGGAAATTGTCTTCGCACGACGTCCATTCCAGAGGTGAAGTACATGGAAGGCAAGACGCAGCCGGGTCAAGTGTAAGTTCTGTCAGTTCAATAATTGAATTAATGAGTTAACGATAACGACAACAAAAGTCAGAATCGATATCAGCATCAGCTTTTCAGGTACGGCGCAAATAAGCAGTGCGAGTTGATGCATGGGTCCGGATACATGCAGGTTTGTTACTCTTGTCTGTGCGACAGTCAATGAGTGTCCCTCAGGTCTCCCCGCGACAAGACAATTACGATGGCATTTGCTACATGATGTGGTGCGGTCAGTCGCAATTTGGTCGCATCATCACCTCGCATCCGGCGCTCGAAGGAACTTTCTGTGGTGAACGCAAATGGTGTCAGCTAGGCAGATGCGTCTCTTGGTCCGATTCGTCGGCCACGGCCGCTCCATCCGGTCCACAGCTGCCAAAGCCAACGCCATTCGTTCCACTGGTAAGCGGGAGACAACAATTATCAACTTCGATCGACAGATCAACTTTTATTTTCAGGCTGTGAACGGTGGATGGTCGGACTGGTCGAGCGTGACCTGCTCGGCTTGTTCGTGCTCGCCGTTTGCGGGTGGACTGGGTGTGTTGCTGTCGAAGCGGACGTGTTCTCGACCCGCTCCGGTCAACGGCGGCCGCGAGTGCGAAGGGTCGGACCGAGTGGCGATCGTGTGCGCCAACGAGTGCGCTTCGAATCCGCAGTCGATAGACGATTACATCTCGAGCGTATGCGCCAAGCACCGAACGACTAAAAACGACAACGAGTTGACCGGCGAAGGCACACAGTTGACGCGCTACCCGCAAAGAGCGTGCAAAGTGCGTCTTGTCAGCAATCGAGCAAGTGGTATCATTGTGTTGTATGCGTTCTAGGTGTTTTGTGACGTAAAGAATCAGTTCGGGACCCAACGGAACTACCGGTTCTTCGGCGACAACTTGCCCGATGGCACGTCATGCGGAGGAAAACGCTCCGACCGCTTCTGTCTCGATGGGGAATGTCTGGTACGCAAAACTTTTTCGATCATTTCGACAGAGAAATTCATCCGCTTGCTTGCAGCCGTTGTCATGCGACGGAAAAGCGCTGGTGCATGGCGATGTTGGCTGTCCCAGTCAAAAATGCCCGCTTACTGGCAATCCTCAGTCGGCGGTGCTCAACGATCCCGTCAGCAGTCCCACAGGTTCATGGAGCCAGTGGTCGGCATGGTCCGAGTGCAGTGCTTCGTGTGGTGGAGGAACTAAAAGACGGGCGCGCGGTTGTACATCGGCTGGTGCCTGTGAAGGCAACAAAGAAGACGTCGAGTCGTGCAACTTGAACGCATGCACCACAAACGCGTGGCTGGAGTGGGGCACGTGGAGCGTTTGTAAGTGGCCGGTTTCATCGTATAGATTTCAGTCGTCTTTGTTCAGGCTCGGTTTCATGCGGCAATGGACAACGGTCGCGAACGCGCTACTGCAGCGGAGCCCAATGTTCCGGAACGGGCACGGAAAAGGAGGCCTGTTCAGGGGGCTTGTGTCCCTGGGGCAACTGGGGACTTTGCTCGGCGCAATGCGGAGGCGGCACCCGACGACGCACCAGGTGCGCCCTTTTTCGTCCCATCTCGCTCGCCAATCAGCAATCGACGCCGCAATTGCAGATTGTGTCCGAACGGATTGTGTAATACTGCTGACAGCAACGAAGATGCCAAATGCAATCAACATCACTGCAACGTGTGGACGACATGGACCGCGTGGTCGACCTGCTCGCTGTCATGCGGAACGAGTGGTATGCGATCGAGAAGGCGCTTCTGCAGCGGAAATGAATGCGCCAAGTCCGAGGAGACCGAACAAGATGGCTGCAATCAGATCGCTTGTCCGTCAAACCCCAACAGTATATGGTCTGAATGGACGTTGTGGTCAGCCTGCTCCGCTTCATGCGGACCCGGAATCCAAACAAGAATTCGCTCGTGTCCAAGTGTTAGTTGACAACATACCTATTGCTCGCTAGCATAACTAATCGCGTAAATTTAGGATTTGTGCGATGGATCGAATAATGAACGAAAGACTTGCAATGTGGGCGCATGCGATGATGTGAAGGGGGAAATCGAAAGTAGCAGCGCGTGGACATCTTGGTCGTCGTGGGGGACCTGCTCTTCGCTCTGTGGTGAAGGGACTCGACGCAGACGGCGCGCCTGTCACAGTCCTGATAGAAACTGTCCCGGCGAGGCGGTCGACACCTCCATCTGCCAGAACTCTGATTGTGCCAGCTGGGGCGGTCAGTCACTAACTTTCAATTGCATTTATACAAGTAACAAAGATTGCGCTACAGGCTGGGGATACTGGTCGGCGTGTTCAGCAACTTGCGGCTCGGATGGCGTTCAGCGACGCGTACGAAAATGCTACGGTACCGGATCGTGCGCCGGTGATAGCCACGAGCGCCAGCTGTGCCCTGGATCGGCTTGTTAAGCAGCGACTGCTGCAGCTCGAATCGTCTCCCATTCCCTTGGCGAAGAGACTGAGCTTTACGCCACCAGTCGCGCAATTATAGCCTGCCTGCTTACCAGGGATTCGTCAGCCTTCCGTGACTCATTGTGTAATTGCTGCGAATGCGTGTATTTTTGCTCTCTGCGGGCCACGTGCCAAAGATTACTTTACTCTTTGTGTATTCGCGATTGTACATACAAAAAATAAGCGCACTACTCACCGTTTATTATTTATTCTTTTGAAGACCGGTGCCTATTGATGCTGTGCTATGTACACTATTACGGTCCGGTAAGGTCCTCGAGTGATGTTACTGCGCAAAATAAACGACCACGCTTCCGATTCCATGATAAGTTCTATTTCTTATGCAAGTTATGTAAATAACCAAGTTTTAACCCAGTTTCGAAAACATTACTTAATTCGGTTAACCCAATTAGTTATTTTTCACAAAAATAACTCAGCTAAAATTAACTGAGTTAAAAACTGGGTGTAACTGAGTTAAAAAACTGGGTTTGTTAACTCAGTTATCTAACTGGGTACAACTGTGCATTCAAGCCTTAATTGTCGCTATTTCGTCAAGCGATCGTCATACGTCTATACTGCTGTATTACGAACTGGTCGAACGTGTTGTACAGTATGCAGACAAAATGTAAATGAAAAAAGCAAGTGTCAGGAGGACCGATTTTTGGAAAAGCCAAGACCCACAGATTTGCAGAGTGGCCACTTATTTTCTTAACGTGCATTAAAACTGGTGCAATAGTATGAGAAAAATCGGCTGGCGCAGCAAGGCGAAGGATCACATATGACCTTCCCTTGTAGGCGCAGGCAGTCAACGTGGTGATGCGATCACTGATCGTGTCCCGATAGAGCATGTACACGTAGATCGCAGTGAAGGCGCCCTTGACACGTCTAGTCGTACCTCGCCTTGTGCAGCAATGAAACTTTTGGCGATCAGCGTGCAAATTATATTCCTCCTCGTTTTTCTTATTCACTATGCGAAAAAATGTCGGCAGAGTTATGAAGCGCTCGCCTTCATTGAACAGCATAATCACCTGGTGGCTCGGGAGACGTTCGAAAAGAACACAGAGCTGAAAGGATTGCTAGAAGACTTCAAAGAGAAGAAACCAGACGAATGGATCGGTCAGATTAAGGTGTCTGGCAGGGCGATCGCGCCTGCTGTCATGCTGCTCAACCAGCACGCTCTTAACATAACGCTCAATTGGCTGTGCAATGTGGCCGGTTTCAAGGGGGTCCACGATCGTCTCATCATATTTGCGTTTGACAGCCCAACAGTTGCTTCTCTTCGCAAAAACTGGCCACGCCTTCACGTACTCGACTGGCCAATTGAGCCACTTGTAAGTCTATATTAATTCCGAATTCTAAAAATACAACCCGCATCACGTTTGCAGCAGAACCGTTTCTCCACGGGCGAAGGAGCCTATCAGCTGTTCCAAATATTCCGCGCCAATTTAGCGGCCTTTATGGCTGAGAAATCGTTGGAGTTTTGGATGATTCAATCGGATACGTATTGGCGGGCGAATTTGTTTGACCGCGCTGATCCCGAGTTGCACATGAACTACACCGAAGAGCTGTTATTCGACCGCGAAGGCTCGTCCGGCTTGCTGGCCGACATGATCGCCGGCGGTAACTTTTTCGTAAAAGGAACTCAAAAGACGACCGCTTTCTTCGAGCGAGTATCCGAAACACTACAGTGGCTCTACTCGACTGATAATAATCTGATGGGTGCATTATGCGCTCACAAGTTTGCTGACGTCAATTGCGCCTTCATTCCCTACAGGTGCAATTGCAGAAACTGTGTACTATTATTTTTTATTACGCTTATTGTAGTACGCTAAGCAACTGGCGATGGCATTACGGAGACAAAAAACAGCTGCCTTCATTGCTTCAATTTGACGGTGGAACGGGAAGCGAGGGCAAACTGGAGAAAATGCGGTCGCTGGGGGCGGCATTCGTCACTTTAGAAAAAGGCGGAAAGGCGCGTTGCGACAAGCGAAAGTCGGCGGAGCCTGCAACGGCCATCGACAGAGACCAGCTGACCGCTCAAGGGAACGATTCGAACATGATCCAGATGTCGCTGTCGTTCTTTCACAATGCGTGTGAGCTGCTCTACGCGACGGTACCTGCTGTAGGCGTGTTCATCCGCGGCACGTTGTTCCCTTTCTATGCCTACTTCATCATGTTCTGAGCTATGAGACGCAATAAATGGCGACAGCACGCTTGTGTGCGTGCCGAGGGAAGGGAGGCCAGGTTCGTGCGCTCGTTGCTTCGTCTTGTTGACTGTCGACGTCGACGGCGCACTCAGTGAACGCGTATTGATCGGTCGGACGGCGGCTTCGATGAAATAACAGCTGAAGAGCGACAAGGAGCCGCGTTCATTACGCGCGCAAGTCGGCTCGCTCGCTCTCTCGCTCTTGATACTAATTAGGTGAAAATACCCTAGAAACTAATACGCCTCCTCGTCGGCCGCGAGCGCCGTCGTCTCCGCTCGCCACTGCTGCCCGTCCAGTCCGTCCGCACGCGCCGCTATGGGCACTGCCGTGTCCTCCATGTCGTCGCCCGAACCCGACGACGCCAGCAACCAGGCCGAGCGCGCCATCCAGATCCTCAACCAGAAGCCCTTGCGCATGGCCCAGATGTTGCGCCTTAGTCGCATAATAAACGACAGCTCGCCCGACGAGAAACTGCAGCTGCATCGGGCGGGCGTGGTGGCGAAGTTGTGCGAGCTGATCGCCGAGTGCGGTTCCATGCTGCCCAAGCATGAAGCCAGCGGTCAGACCAGCGACAGCACCGACAAACGACGGCGGAACAATCGGCGACACAGCTCAATCGTCAACGCGCGTGGTACCGGCTACGGCCACGGATCGACCCGCAGTCGATGGGATATTGAACGCACGGTAGAGTGACTGATAGTAACCGAATGACATTAATCGAGTGCGGAATTTTTATAGGTAGAAGAGCGGTTGGCACGCGAGGAGCACTTGATCTGGCTGCTGAACGCCATGACCGCCTATCTCTACTGCGCTAGTCCCGATTTCGCCGATACAGAAGCAGCGTTGAATAAGTTTGCGCAGCGACAGCCGGCTCACCTGACGCCAAATATCGTGGAACAGATTTCCGAATCGGCGGTGGTGCCATTGCTCGAGTATCATTTGAAGAATGACAGCGTGTTCGATGTTTCCGAGCACATGGAGCTGTACCAAGCGCTACTCGAGGTGGCATGCTCAATGGCGCTCATTCCTGGTTTCGTGCCCTACCTGGTGAAGCCCTATGCTGAAGATGCCAAATCGATTGTCAAAGAACTGATACCAAAGTTTCGCGAGATCATGAGTGCCTATCCAAACGCGCTCCGAGGTCAGATGGGATCGCCCGATTTCCGCCTCATCGACTTCATCAACAAGATTGATCGCTTCTCGGAGCTGCTTTTTGCGGCTGCCCATCGCTACGAGAAGAGTCTGCCACCAGAACAGCGCGTCAAGACAGCTCGCCCTCGGACGACACACAGCGAAGCGTCGCTGTCGCGCAAATCGGCGCCCGAAGTGGTTGACGAGCGACCACGCACCGCAAAGATGATCGCTGATATTTCCGCGTACCGACCGAGCAACGATCCACAAGAAATGTCTATGCTCTACAGTAAATCTCTCAAGCACCTTCAGATACAAACCTACAAGTTCATCGGCGACTACGGCAAGCTGGCCGTGCCCTACACGTTCAAGAAAGAGTCGCGCAACCTCAATCCATTCAGTCCGACACTCAAGGAACGGACAAAGCGCATTGCCAAGGAGTTGGCATCCATGCCGAACACGTTGCCGCTCAACGCCAGCAACAGTATCTTCGTGTGCGTCGATGAAGGTCGCTGTGACATCATGAAAGTGCTTATCTCTGGCCCCGACGACACCCCATACCAGAACGGACTGTTCGAATTCGACGTCTTTTTCCCCACCAGCTACCCGTTCAGTCCGCCAAAGTGTTCATTCCTGACGACGGGCGCCGGCAACGTTCGCTTCAACCCCAACCTGTACAACGACGGTAAAATCTGCCTTTCCATTCTGGGCACATGGGAAGGGCGGCCAGAGGAAAAGTGGAATCCGTACTGTTCGCTGCTTCAAGTGCTCATCAGTATTCAAGTGAGTCATACCCATTCGTTCCTTTGCTCCTTTTTGCTCCGTTCCTTCCATCAACAGTGAAAGTCGTCAACAATTCGTGTTAGGCTAATAAGCATCATGTCTCGGCACTTTCAAATAGGAACAAGATTGCATCAAAATAATTCGCTTTCAAATATCTACAAGATTACATCAAAATAATTGCATTGTCATTCGCACGTGAGACAATATCCGCGAACACGCTAAATAACCATAGTAACAAACGGCGACGGTAACTTCCATCAAGCCACCCAGACTGTTGCGAACAAGCGCATCTGTGTTGCTCAGATCGAGCGAAATCTTTAATTAGCTAAGTTCAAAACAAGCGCTACAATGGCTCTACTTTCAGGGCTTAATTTTCGTCAAAGAACCTTATTTCAACGAGCCCGGCTTCGAGAAGTATCAGGGTACGGACAAAGGCAATGACTATTCGAGAAAGTACAACCTTCAAATCGAACATGCCACACTCACATATGCTATTCGAGACCAACTACGCTCTGGACCGGAACATTTCAGGGTTAGCATTGTATCTGGTGAGCCAGTATCTAGTGTACCACAACGCATTGCAGAAAGTAATCCAGCGGCATTTCTGGCTCAAGCGGCATCAAGTAATCGAGCAGGCGAGACGCTGGCTGGCCGAAATGAAAAAGGACCTGGCCGAAGCCGAAAAGAATCCCAAGCGCAAGGAGTCGGCCAGCTTCGACGCCATTTGCAACCCGTACGCACAGGAGCGCGTCATTCAACAACTCATCGAGGAGCTTACTAGCATGCCCTGTCCCTGCGAATATTGTTGACACGCGCCGCGAGACCAATTGGTTCAATCGTTGGGCTCAGCTCTTTGAGCAGCGACCAACCACATTCGCCGATTGCAATTACTGTATAATTATTGAGCGACCGATTGCAGCGAGTTGAATGTTATCAACGACTGTTGCCTGTTTCCCTTTCAACGACCCTCGAAACTTCGTTAAGTGCACTTCTTGTCACCCACAAATCTCTTTTCGAGCATCAACGATCATTGAAACCAAGTCTAAGTGCACTATTTCCGTCGTCTGGCTGTGACAGAAACATTTCCCACATAATCTTTATCGACCGATTCATTGGTCATTACGTCGTGATCACCATAATGACCAAACAACTGTAAACTGTGAAAATGTTGACTATGACATGTGTACATATTCTGTACTTTAAAAAGCCGACATGAATGCGAGTAACTTGTTGATCACTGATTCTGCTGTTGCCCGGTCTCTTGTTGCGCGCGCTCCGCCGCTGCGAAATGATTTGACCAGTTCTCGGGTGCGTCATTGTCCATGATTAAGCAGGCCATCTTCAGCACCATCTAAAAACGCGCACTGAGAGCATATTTTTCGCTCAAAAGGGGAAAGCGCTGAATACGGCGCACAATCGGAAGGATTGCGGCAATCTAACGTCCATTTCATTCCAGAAACTAAGTCTAACTTTAAAGAGGGTTCGTCCCGGAGAAACAATAAGAAAACTGAAGAAGATGATGATTACCATTCGATCGACGGTGACACGGGCGCGAGGCCCCCAGGCGAAGATGAACTTGTCTCCATCGTCCGAAGTACCGTCCACAGCCTTGTGGAACTCGATCCAGCCTAAACAAAACATCCTACGATCGCCGCAGAAAAACAAAAGCAATAATACCATGGCTGACAAACTCGGCCTGGTGGTTTGCTGCGATCAGCTTAGTGACATCACCGAGGATCGGATGTAGCGCATCTTTGCTCACTCCCGTATCCTCCTGAATTAAGAAAATCAATTCAGCTGCAACATGCGCATCACTTGACGAAACAACTTCGTTCCCACGTGGGCCAATGCCGCTACGGAAAGAAGCTTTAATATGTCAGATGGACCATTAGATATCTTGAGTATGCTTCGCGTCTTCTCCGGTATGCACGCAACGGCTCAATCGGTTGCTCACACCGAACGAGAAAAAAGATAAGACATTTCCGCGCCAGACAAAATTAATGCTCAATGACGACATTGGGCTTATGCGGGGTTTGGGAAAGGTGCCTGCGGCCCGCGCGAGTCCATCAGTCCGTGAAAACGGTGGATCGACGGTGCACGGGGAGTTTAGAGGTGGAGGCACTTAACAGGCACCAGGGAATCGATGCCATGCAACGAAGCCCAGGAATTCGCCAACTAATCGGGCGTCGCCGTGACACCCGACTGCCCAATCGTCCGTTCGGCTGTTTACTTCCTCCGCCCGCCCAACGACGCAATTGAACCCCGCGGCCAGCCGCTGCTCGTCGGCCCTCCCGATCTAATAATCGTCACACGTTCGACACTAAACTTGTCATCAGCACACGTCCCGCCGTTCGTCCTTTCGCTGTCCTTCGACGCCTCATGGCCTCCCAGGCGCAGTCCGCGTCGGCAAACGGCGCCTCGAATCTGCTGACTGTAGAAGCGGCGCTCGACGGCAAAGCCAAGCAACAGCGCTCCCATTCATTGACAACAATCGTCAAGATGCATCTGTCATCGGCCAAGTCCAAGTTGATGCATAGGATTTCGCTGCCGGCCGACGAAGACGACGGGGGCGACAAACATTGGCCCTCGGCCGAGGAGACTGCTGAGAAAGACGACAGTGCCCGCGAGTACAGGAAGTGGATGGAAAAGAGAAAATCTCTATTTCAGCCGACGACAGATGTCGACGAAACCGATCCACTGCAGCGTAGTTTGCATCGGAAGCAAGCCGTCGACAACACTCTCGTGCAGGAAAACATTGCCGCTGTCGCCAGCAGTCTGCGCGTGCACGATGCGCTCAGAGAAAGTGGTCTCATCTGAGCGCAAGTCCGACCATATCCATCAACGCCCTCGGCCAGTGGCGTGCGCAGGGGGGAGGAGGGCGTACACCCTCCCTCCAGTTTTCGCCGCTTAGAAAAAGAGGTAAGGGTCCCCCATACCATTTTTGACGACGAACCCCCACTCGGCCGCCACGCCCCCCAGTTGGCTGGATCTACGTGCACGCTACTGCGCTCGGTGTCAAACAATACATATCTTCTCACCAAACCAGCAATGATGACTCGAATAATGCATATTTGTAGTGTTCCTCTCACGTGTTTTACTGTGATTTTAGTCAACATTATAATAAACGAATGAAAGATGAGACTTACGAGAAAGCGCCACAGCTCATCCTCGGTGACATTCGCACTCCTGAGCTGCGGATTCTTGCACATGAACAGAAACATGAGCACTGTAAAGAGAAGACCTCGCTTGGCTTCATCCTGAAAAATAGAGGCCTTTTGATGACTGTAGTCAAATGTCCCTCACCATCCGGCTGAGATCGAAGCCGACGACGTCGTTGTCGTCACCGACTACATCCTCAGAAACGATTGCATTTTGCAGAAAGTGGCGGTCCTGGTGGTCTTTGTCTTGCACCAGCTGAAAGTCCAGGCGAGGTGTTTACTTGTTCGATCCAATATTGCCTCCCTCACCCGCAAGCCGAAAGTGCGATGCAATCGGCGACCAGCCTCCTTGACAAGATTGCGCCGCGCAGCTCCAGCAGCGAGACGCGGAACGGCCTTCTTGATATCTGCGTCACGAATGACGCCTTTGCGATCGTGAAGGGCCAGCAGGACATGCACCATTTCCGCCGCTTGCTCGTCCAGCTCTCGCTGGTTCATCTGCAACAATCGCGCTCAACAAGAAACTGGCTAATTTAAGGGAAGGCAGGAAAGAGTAGGTTTGCAACACATTTTGCTTAAATAGACATTCAAAATCGTGGCATAATGCGAAAATGATAATGAATGCGGATGCAAACATAATTAGCCTACTGCTCCGCCTTGAACGGCATCAGCGTTGGGTTGGACTTCTATCGGTTGCACTTGCACTTGCTGCCGCTGATCGTCCTCATTCGAACTGGAACTGTTCCGTCGTCGTCTGCGCGATGCTCCGCTGGTCGACGCTTCGCCTCGCATCACCTGCGCGCCGTGAGACGTTCGGCGAGGTCCGTTTGCCGGACCAGCGCTGCGACGATTCGATGACATTCCGAATGGATTTCACTGATCGTCTTCTTACTTCGCGATCAAACTGGAATACTTCAATAATTGAAGTATTTGAATTATCTTCTTTTTTCTTTCTTTCTTTCTTTTTCTTTTTTTCTTCTTAAATTTGACGTGTTGCACCCCCGAAAAAATTTTACACCGCTGGTTTTCGCGCGCCGCGTTTTTGCACACTTTCGCATTTTGCATGTTCATTTAGCTACGGTATGACTTACGGTAAATTTGGCATTCACTCTATCGCCTACTTTCTCAAGTCGTCAATTCCCAAACAAACCAACAAAATAAAAGTGACAAATTGGTTGACTTTCTTTCCCAACTTCTGTTCGATGAATTTTTATTATTTCGCATTCTTTTTTAATAATTAGTTTAAGCATCATTTTTTTGGCTACAACGTGTTCGCGTTGCAGGGTGATTGAATGCTTTCGAAGTGATCGTAATCGCTACCCGCCGGGTTTTATTTGCTGTACTGTCAAGTAGAGCTTATAATTTGCAGATAGATAGCAGCTATGTACGCCATATTTCGCCACGTGCGCAAATTTTCCTCAAATTCATTTGTCGTGTCGGAAGAAGTACGGGAGGCACTCAAATGTGGCTCCGCAGTCGTAGCTCTGGAATCTACTGTTATTACGCATGGCTTGCCTTATCCACAAAATATTGGGTTTGTTACTTTTCGTTTTCTACAGGGATTGTTCTTCTATGACATTAAATTGCAAGTGCAATGCAACGTGTAAGTTATAGCAATACAATAGTCGTAGGGCGCGAAAAGCAAAGAGCAAAGACCATTTTTACACTATTCTGTTTATGACGGTCATGACTTCCAATTACCGATGAGTTTCAGTGCTGCTCAATCGCTTGAACATGTTGTTCGTCAAGAAGGGGCTGTTCCGGCTACTATCGCCTTGCTCAAGGGACGCGT
>JAQGAX010000738.1:0-14322 GCA_034698105.1 Plectus exinocaudatus
AGTACAGGATTCTTGTTTATGATGTTATTGGGTTCACTCACAACGCTGGGGGAACTGACTCCAGGATGAGCACTTGGAACAGGTGGTAATACAGGATTCTTCTTTATGATGTTATTAGGTTCACTCACGACGTTGGGGGAATTGACTCTAGGACGAGCGCTTGGCACTGGTGGCAGTACAGGATTCTTGTTTATGATGTTATTGGGTTCACTCACAACGCTGGGGGAACTGACTCCAGGATGAGCACTTGGCACAGGTGGTAATACGGGGTTCTTCTTTATGATGCTTTTGAGTTCGCCGAGGATGTTCTCAGAACCGATTTTAGGACGAGTACTTGGTACCAATCGCAATAAAACATTGTTAAGTATGTTGTCATTCGGTTTGCTTTTCTGAAAAAGTGAGCACATAACTTACTTGCCGTTTGGTATTATTGTAAACGTTGCATAAAGTCATTTTTCTGTTTAATTTTTATATTGAAGCTAATTTACCATCGCATTGCCATTTTAAGATCCTGCCATTATTTGAAAGGTAGAAAGTTGTGAAATATGCTGTGTACAAAAAATTATATCTATGAATTTTAACTACCTAGATATGAATTAATATAACGGTACCTCTAGCTCTTTAGTGACGTCCATCATTTGAATGTGCGCTTTATCTTTGCAGTTGCCAAGTGAGCAATTTCCACTCAAATACAAGATACCGTTTTCAGAGTGACGGAACTTCAGCGAATGTGGAACCACAAAATGATCACTTTCTTGAAGTGCAACTTTGCGCCAGCAATTTTTCTTCAAGTCAAATTTAACCAAAGTAGCAAATTTGTTCTGTTCTCTGGAAAGGTAGTAGAAAACGTATCCGCCAAGTACTTCAGCATTAGAACTCGCTAGTAATTTAGAATAATTTTGTTGCCAAACACTGCCGTCTGTGGTGGTCGAGATTTCTTCTGTGTTGTTCATCAGCCAAGACACTTTGACTACTTTTTCAAAAAAATGTTTGTCGACATCAAACGGAAACCAGTAAGAAGAGCCTTTATAGAAGATTGGATTCGTCCATTTTCCATTTAGCAATCGCTTGTCAGCATATATTGCCGCGACAGAGATTTTTCCGCTCTCGTCGATTTTGACCTTTGCAGCACTGTAAATTGTATTTGTATTCTGCCAATGATACGACCAGATGTGAAGCTGCCCTTTGCGCATGTCATCTTGTTGAAAGTTGAGAGCAACCGCGTCCTTTGCATCTATTTTGACGCAGCATTCATCTTTCACAACGATCTTGCCGTCTTTCATCAAGAATGAAACTATGTAATACTTTTTCTTGTGATCTGTGAACAAAGAGTAAATGAAGAGTTCGGTTGATCTAATGACAGCAATGTGATTGCCGTTGCAGTGTTTAAAATCGAACTTCTTCGGATGATTGGTATTAATTAAGAATTGTTGTCCAGTAATCAGATTAACTTGAAAGAAGGAATGTTGCTCAGGATGAAAAATGAAACCCCAATTTTCGGCAGGATGAACGCAGAAGGAGCCTTCAAAAATTGATGGCAAAACTTTTATCGGAAGCATGCTGTTCCGCGTCAATGCTGGCAGAGCAGTTTCCCATGGTCGTAGCGCTATAAAGAAGGGCATTCTCTACCGATTCCCTAACGAAAGACAAAGGGTTTGGTTGGAGATGAGTTTTGAAGGTGTTCTGCCCACGAAACGCTTTCGTTAATATTTGTCAAGAGGGTTCAGAGAAATACGCGTCTGTTGCGTTGCACCGCTCGCATAAAATTGGTTACTGTTGTTCATTATCACGTTTTGGTGGTCATTGCTTGCAGTTGTGGCGTATCGTAACTAAACCGTTATGAAGGAAGACAATGGGTTTCCCAAACCAACTTTTGATGTGCTTTCGATTGGCAGTCTTAAAACTTGGGATGCAGCAACCTAGTCAGACACAAGGTCCTAAAGTGATAATGAGCGAAAAAATTCCTTGTATGTTCTCCTTTCTCGGTATTTTGCAAAGATACAGAGAATTACCGCTGCCTAATTTTGGTCATCTTGAAGAGAATTGAAAGGGCTATCGAATGGTTTAATTTTTATACTTTTTAAAGTGTCATTTGGCTGCACACGCGTCGATCCAAACATAGCACCCAAGACTTTTTTAAACGTTCACTCATTAATGTTTGCCAGTGCGAAGCGCTGCACACGCACAATACAACCGGAGCATTTTTTTGTCACTCCGAACGTTTCAATTAGTGCGATATGCCATAGAATTAGTTATCCCCAAACATATTTGTTCTTGCAGCTTTGTTTAACATATTTCTTAAAAAGACCGCTTCTATGAGGGATGATACAATGAGGGACAATGAGGGACTGGCTACACCCCCTCAGACAAATTGGGCATGAGGAAGGGGGACGTATCAAACTATCGGGAAAAAAGTTTGACATGCCGTTTTCTCTTGTGTAAATGAGCAGATTTTCTCCAGGCTTGATATGTTTTATGGCTTCAGCAAATTCTTCTCCGGAAGACAATTCCATCTTTTCGCCCGATGCATCTGCAATGCAGTTTGGTCAATTTTTGCTTTACTTTTTGAATTCATCGAGTTATTATATCTATACCTTACTCTATTTTTAATATGTTCGGATAGAAGCAACTGAGTTTTACTATTTTGCTGAATTTTTTATGCCTAGACCATTCTATTTTTTCCTTCTTCGCATTTTTTCGAGGAATTTTTGAAGAAATATTTTAATGAAGTCATACTTTTACTCACCGGAGTTGTTGAGAAAGATCATCGATTTTTACTCTATCAAATTTTTTAAAATGTTAACGAAAGAGAGTGGCACAAATAGGTTAGAGTTTAGAATTTTCAAGATGGACAAAAATGATTAGTATACCTTTCCAGCAGAGCTCTCCAGAAAAATCAGGCTGCAGTTTGAACACATTGTCCAACAGAGTGCAGTACAATACATCTGCGTCGTTCCCAGAGGTACAGCGTGGCACACCAAACTGTCGGATGATTTCATGATGGAACCATGTAACGGATACTGTCGTCATGGCTAATTACACCTGAAGGTTTTATGTTATGGAATCAAGAGTTGAAAGTTGCTCGCTTACACCGTTCTTTAGAGCTTAAGTTGTATTATCGGTAAGCGGGTAAGCGGGTAAGGGTAAGTATCGGTGGGTCGACCAAAAGGGTGATGAACCTGATTTAGGAAGGGGATTTTCCTCTCTAAAAAAATTTCACCATCTACACATAGCAAATGTCTGTGGAGCTTTCCGTAAAAGAGAGCCCCAAATATGAGAAAGAGTATTACTTAATTCTATTTCTAGACACTCAATAGTCACTATTTATTACTGAAAACATAGCAGAAGCGATTACTAATATTATTATTAAAACTATTTTCTTGACTACACGGTTACTAATTGAGTTACAAACATTTTTTGGAAATATTATTAGCTATTGCGAAAAACATTATTTGTAACCAAAATTACTGATATTACGAAATAAGCAGGAATGTATTAAATTTTACAATATTATTCAGTAAAGTTACGCTTTTAGGAATGAGATAGGCCTACTTTAAATAAATGTACTGGGATAGGTATTAGCAAAGAAAATGATGCTATTGATTGGCATCAGCATTCGATTTGAAAAGAGTATTTGTCTGTCCAAGCACGGCTTTAGTTTTAGTATTAGCAGGTTTAAAACGACGAAATCTGTTCTACACATAGCGTCGGCATTAATCAAACAGTCCTACTTGCACTTCGGTTCGGTAGCGCGAAAATTGCACTGAGCAGAAGGTACGTAAGAGGAAGAACATATAAGGAAATCGTCACATTAAACTGGTATTGTGACACCCAGACAGGCACTGTAGCCGCAATTTGTTTTGCGCTCTCCTACGCACATTATCATAAAACAGGTTCATTGCGTGCGTCAGCAGATGGTTTCCGATGAAACAATTGCGTCCAAGAATTTTCAGTTGTGTTTCTATCAGCACAAATCAATCTCTAACAAAGCTGTTTACCTCGACGCACTCCAGGCTGCGTCAAACGTGAGCACTGGGGCGTCTTAGGGGTATATCAGAGTATCCACGGAAGGATCGATCTGATTTTTTCGAAGTAAAAATAGATTTGCGCGAAACTTTACGGCTGCTTAAGAGACGGCACTGTGACCGAGTGGTCTAAGAGCGTCGGTTCGCAGCCACAAGGTCGGGGGTTCGACCCCCAGCAGCGTCGTCCCCGGTTTCAGGCCTGCCACAGCCGACCGAGGAGCACGTATCGCAATATGAGGGTCGGAAAACCTGAAAAAAGCTGACCCCACGACATAGTGAGAATAAACAGCTTAAGAAAGTTTTACGGCTGCATAGGAGATGAATTGTTGTGTCCGTATCGGGCAGGCTGACTGTATTTATATGTTTCGTTGTGGTTGCCGAGTTATGATCGTTTGAAAAATGGATCTTTTTTACATTTCGTAGGGTGAATTTGAACTTGAGAAACTATTATAGATCAGGAACCTGCATGAAACCAAAGAGGTATAGCGCTAAAAAATTTAATCAGATAATCAGCAAGTGTTTATCATATATCAGATATTCGCAAGCAATACACAAAAGCGTTGGCATGCGTCGCTGGATTTTATGTAAATATTTTTCATCATTCATCGTAATTATAATCTTCGTAATTATCATAGTCGTCATTTTCTTCCACTTCATCACAATATCCGTAATCAACAGTTGGTGGATCATAATCAGTAGCTGGTGGACCGTTGTCAAAATAGGATAGTGGTGAAACGAACTCTGGCTGATTGTAATTATCAGCCTCATACACATACGGGCTCTCTTCGACGTTCTCTGTGAAATCACCGTAGTCTGGGCGTGCTGCTTCTTCTTGTTCTGCAACAGTAATATCAGAGGTGGGCACGGTGGGTCGGACAAGGGGGGTGATGGACCAGATTTAGGGAGGGATCATCCCCCCTAAAAAAAATTTTGACCCTTAGGGGGATGGAGGTTAAAAATTTTTTCGCTACGTATGGTTAGCGACCTAAAAAAAAAGGTCGTCAAATTCCAGCCGACCATAAACACTGTACTCCCCCTTCTACGTTAAAAAATCCTCATCCCCCTAAACTTCGACCCCCTCGGGGATGGAGCCTCTAAGGGGAGATATCCCCCAATCCCCCCAGCGCCCACGTCTGAGTAATATGGAAATATAATAATTATATTTATGAGCAACAAGAATAAGAAATGGAAATTGAATAAATATGGATGAAATTGCGTATTGTTCCTTGTCATTAGATTTTCAATTTCGAGACCTCAATCTTCTGACTATAATATCGGCTACGTGGGGTTGTAACGGAGCTGAACTCGGTCTGCAACTTTGGCAAAAATTTCTGGGAGATTGCAAAACGTTTCCGCCAGGTACTGGGGGAAAAGTTCTGAAGTTTTCACTTTGAGGGTAGGTCACGCGATCCCCCCACAACCACTCATCCCAGCCGCCGAACTATTCCCACTCCAGCTTGTCACTAGAATGAAATAGTTTATATGGGTATCCGTTATAAGTGTAAATCACTTAGACCGGTCATTCATTTCACCACGCTTAATAAAATTGTTTGCAGCGATCAAAGAATCGGCAGATAAGTATCAGTAAATGAGCTGACAATGATCAATGCACAAGGCACAAGTTGTTGTATGAAAGGCAAAGTGCAGTTTCAGTTTACTGCATCAGCAAGCTTCATTGTTGATTAGAGACCGATATAAGCAATTTTCATGCACCGATATTCGCTTATGCCGGTCAAAATCTGCCTCCATTTAACCCATACCTGTAACAGAGGTCCGAGGTCCGGGGGGTTCTGACCGGTCCGGGAGGGGGGGTAGGCGCTAGGGTACTTCGTGTCGGGATTCCGGCGCGAACTCAAAAAAACGTCAAAAATTTTTTCGTCACTACGTGGCGAAAATGTTTTTTCCCGGCCGGGGGGGGCAGGGTGGACCCCCCAGGGGGGTCCAAGCCCTGGCTGAAGGGGGAGGATCCCCCCAGATCCCCCCGGTTACAGGTATGATTTAACCCCCAATTACAGATATACAATTCCAGTGTACAGAAACATACCTTCAACGTATACAACATCATCCTCTGCTGCACCTTCCTGTACCGGCTCTACAGAACTGTTTTCCTCTACCACGCTGGCTGCGTTGTTATTGCCATTGGCAATGTTACCATTTTGTTCGTTATCACCGCTGCTGCCACCTCTAGCGGAATTCAATCCTGAAAAACACTTTGAGTTCACACATATTATTTCTCAATCAACACACAAATCAAAGCGGAGGTTAGATTTTAAAAGTGTACCTTTCTTCGGCCAATCCCGTCATTTGTGACAATTCATCCAAAACGAGGATTCAACGAGGAAAAACGAAGCTTATTTAGATACTCTAAGATAATTTATGATACTAAAATTTAGTTACTCTTCTCTAAAGAACAGTAAGGGAATGAAATATATATATATATATATGGAACAATCAATTTTGAATTCTGAACTCGTAACTGACTACCGCGGCAATTTCGCTCATGGGATTTTCCATTGTATTTGAGAGCCGAACTATTCAAAGTAGGAATAAACAAATCATCTTGTTACAATATAATTTGAAAACGTACCAAGTTTTACCAAGGTTCTGCCAATTTGATTGAAAGTGCCTTCAGCCAATCCTCTTGCAGCTACTCCAGTAAGGTTATTGCGCGCAAAAAAGTTTGCCTTTTTCTTGCTGTCGATTTTCTGAAATTCGGCGCTGCTTGACATTAAATTTGAGTTCGCAAACCTCAAGTATACCGCTAAGTTAACCTACGGTCTGAATGTTGAGGTCTTTCCTCAAGTTGGGAAGTAACCTCTCCCCCCTTACGTACAGTACATCTATGCTAGCAATCCCCTCCCCAACGCTCACCTCTGGGGTCTGGACTCCCGCCCGGGTCCTCGTCGTAGCAATGGCTGGTGGTACTTGGCGATTAGCATTTGTTTGGCTGTTGTTGATGATGTTCTGGGAACCGATTCCAAGACCAGCACTCGGCACTTGTGGCAATACTGTGTTCTTTTTTATGCTGTTATTGGGCTTGATTTTCTGCAAAAAAGCAAACTCATACGAGCAACCTATTTACAATTTGGCATTTCTTGAAATTTTACACGAACTTTCCTGATAGTTCAATTTTTCATATTTAAACTTATTTGCAATCATATAATCATAATATCATAATAAAGGGTGTCCCAGAGTAACCTTAACACGCCTTCTAAATTTTCACTGCGGGGACGTAAAATTCGACAACATTTTATAGACATATACCTTAGTAAGAAAGCTACACTCACACCCCGTTTCCATTTAAACAAGTCATATTAACTTGGATACCCATGGGTACACCTAATTTCGGTCGATTTTTAGAATTGGCTGGAGGTAAGCGCTGACCGAAATTAGGTATACTCATGGTTATCCAAGTTAACATGACGTGTTTATGTGGAAATTGGGTGTAAATGCAGCTTTCTTGCTAAAGTATATGTGTATAAAATTTCATCGAATTTCGTAGCCGCAGTGAAAATTTGGATGGAGGTGCTAAGGTTACTCTGGGACACCCTGTATATGAATTAGTATTACGGTACCTTCAGCTCATTTGTGATGTCAATCATATGAATGTGTGCTTTATCTTTGCAGTTGCCAACAGAACAATTACCACTCAAATACAAGATTCCGTTTTCGGAGTGACGGAACTTGAGGGAACTTGGAACCATATAATGGTCCAAACTCGTTTGGATTGTAACTTTCCGCCAGCAATTTTTCTTCAAGTCGAATTTAACCAAAGTAGCAAATTTGTTCTGTTCTCTGGAAAGGTAGTAGAAAACGTATCCGCCAAGTACTTCAGCATTAGAACTCGCTAGTAATTTAGAATAATTTTGTTGCCAAACACTGCCGTCTGTGGTGGTCGAGATTTCTTCTGTGTTGTTCATCAGCCAAGACACTTTGACTACTTTTTCAAAAAAATGTTTGTCGACATCAAACGGAAACCAGTAAGAAGAGCCTTTATAGAAGATTGGATTCGTCCATTTTCCATTTAGCAATCGCTTGTCAGCATATATTGCCGCGACAGAGATTTTTCCGCTCTCGTCGATTTTGACCTTTGCAGCACTGTAAATTGTATTTGTATTCTGCCAATGATACGACCAGATGTGAAGCTGCCCTTTGCGCATGTCATCTTGTTGAAAGTTGAGAGCAACCGCGTCCTTTGCATCTATTTTGACGCAGCATTCATCTTTCACAACGATCTTGCCGTCTTTCATCAAGAATGAAACTATGTAATACTTTTTCTTGTGATCTGTGAACAAAGAGTAAATGAAGAGTTCGGTTGATCTAATGACAGCAATGTGATTGCCGTTGCAGTGTTTAAAATCGAACTTCTTCGGATGATTGGTATTAATTAAGAATTGTTGTCCAGTAATCAGATTAACTTGAAAGAAGGAATGTTGCTCAGGATGAAAAATGAAACCCCAATTTTCGGCAGGATGAACGCAGAAGGAGCCTTTAAAAATTGATGGCAAAACTTTCGCTCTGTCCTGCGTCGATGCTGACAAAGCAGTTTCCCATGGTCGCAGCACTATCGTATTGAGATGGGTGTTCTCTACCGATTCCTGACCGACATCTTAAGACAAAGGATTCATTCAGGTTGGATTTAAGATTTTGGAGGTGCCCTTCCCATGAAACGCTTTCGTCAAGTGGAGGTAAGAAATAATTTTGAGTTTACAATAGATATTACAGGTATTCAAGACGTATGAGGCGGCGAACGTTCAGAAGACGGAACCAAATTTGCATTATCAGAGTGAAAAATTAACGCAACCACGCAAAAATATGGCTGGAATTCAAAAATTTGAAATTTTTTGTCTGATTATGCAACTTTTTTTTATTTCGGCCGATTGTCAGTGCTTAAGATTTGTCGTGCATTGGAGTCCCCCCCAAAGTCCACCATGTACAGATATGATGCAAGATATTTGGGATTTTGTATCGGGTCGGCAGTAACTTCCCCATCGGTAGAGAAAGCCCAATCGGATGATGATCTCTGGGCGGTAGTGCTTGCTGCTGGCTCCCATTGCTTGTCTTTTGTTGATCAGTCGATGGTAATGGCACCGGTGGGTACATTGGACCGAATCGCGTCCTCGGTGGCACCTGTGGCGTCTCAATTTTTTGTTGCTGGTTGCTTTTGTTTATAGGATCGGATGGCTGCGGCTCACGAACTGATTGGCTGCTTTTTATGTTACCTGAAATTATACCGTTATTAGCGACTATCCGACTCGAAGCGGTCTTTAAAAGTATGAGACATCAACAACGAGATCTACTCGTAAAACTGAATTATGAAGGTAAAACTGTTCAGAGATGTATCCTCGGCCAGGCATGGGCACCGAATTGGGAGTATGCCGATATACTCCAGGAATTATCGACCCCAAATGGCGACCGTTTTTCAGGCTGCTATAGTCCAAAATTACATTATCCGACTCCCCCTTATCATCAAAAGTTTTCTCATTCCGCCAACTCCAAAGTAGCTAGAGGTTTGAGACCCCTAAGGGATATACTGTACGTCCCTATAACCCATGTAGGTCTCGGGCTTCACCTTTTCGACAAATTGGGCAAGAGCATAACGACGAAAAGAAAGGGGAGGGGCCCATCAGCCTACGTCGCTTTATGAGAAAAAATTTGGCATGCCGTTTTCTCTTGTGTAGATGAGTAGCGGTTCACCAGACTTGACATTTTTGATGGCTTCAGCAAATTCTTCTCCAGAAGACAATTCCATCTTGTCGCCCGATGCGTCTACAATGCAGTTGGTTCCAGTGTTGTTTTGGTTTACTTTCGCTTTGTTTTTTTCGTACTTATCGAGTTATTATTGCTATACTTTACGCTACTATTACTACGTCCAGAAATAAGCAAATGAGTTTTACTATTTTGATGAATTTTATAAGGCTAGACTTCTTTATTGCTTTTACTATCATACCAAGTTTTTTCGAAGATTTTCTGAAGAAATATTTTAATGAAGTCGTACTTTTACTCACCGGAGTTGTTGAGAAAGATCAATGTCATGTACTTTATCGATTTTCAAAATGTTAACGCAAGAAGGTGGTACAAATAGGTAAAAGTTTAGAAATTTCATGATGGACAAAAATGATTAGTGTACCTTTCCAGCACAACGCTCCAGAAAAATCAGGCTGCAGTTTGTACACCTTGTTCAACAAAGAGCAGTACACTGCGCCCGCATCTTCCCCAGTGACACTGCGAGGCACACCAAACTGCCGGATGATTTCATGATGATACCATTTAACGGATACTGTCGTCATGATTAACTTACACCTAGAAGGTGTCGTGTTTTCAAGACTGGAGTTGACAGTTTCCTAGCATACATCGTTCTTTATGGCTTAGGTTTCATTATCGGTATGCGGAAGTGGGCACGGTGGGTCGGCTAAGGGGGTGATGAACCTGATTTAGGGAGAGGATCATGCCTCTCTAAAGCAATTTTTTCGCTACGGATAGTTATCGAACTTGAAAAATGATCGCCAAAAGATCGACCCCCTCTGGGATGGATCTCGTAGGGAGGATATTCCCTAATCCCACAGCACTCCGGTCTGCCCGTAAATGTGGTTCCTATACGTACCTGCCTTGGTCTTCCGTATAAGGGAACCCCAAGTATGACGGAAGGCCCTTCTTATTTGGAATTATTGTCTGAATAATAAGAAATGGTACTATTACTAGATTCCAATTCCAGGCGCTCAACTATCACTACTATTATTTAGAGCATAAAAATAGCAATTGCTAATATTATTACTAAAATTATTCCCTTGACTACACGGTAAATAACTGAGTTGCTATAAATTTATTGGAAATGTTATGTTTAAAAAAAATTATTTTAAAACAAAAATTACTGACCATTACGAAATAAACAGGAATGTATTATTTTTGCAACATTGCTATTCAGTAAAAGTACGTTTTTGGGCATGAGATAGGAGTATCGATTGGTATTGGGATTGGAACTTGAAATGGACACGATGAAACTGATTAGCACGAGCATTCGGATCAGACCTGGGCACCGGTTGGCGGCTCGGATGGTACAAGTCGGGAGTCTGGGGGGGTACCGTACCCCCAGACTCGAAAATTTTTGTGACTTTTAGTGCCGCAGGCATATTTTACCGGCATGTTTAGCGCCGCAGGCGAAAAATTGGCATATTTTCTTCAATGAACGATAAAATTCTGATGGTCAGGAATAACCATGTACCCCCCTTACCTTCGCAAAAATATCTGTACCCCCAGAATCCGATGACCAAAGATACAACCCTGGCTGGGGGGTACGTACCCCCGTACCCCCCACGCCGAGGTCTGAATCGGATTGCAAGAAGTATTGATATAGTTCAAGCACGTTAGTTTTACGAGTTTTAGTTTTAGTAGGTTTAGCACGATGAAACCTGTTTTGCACACATCGTCGGCATTAATCAAACAGTCCTACATGTACTTCGGTTCGGTAGCGCGAAAACTGCACTGAGCAGCAGGTAAAGGAAGAAGAATATATAAAGAAAGCATCACACTGAACTAGTATTGCGGCACCCAGGCGGTCACTGTAGCCGTAATGTGTTTCGCACTCTCCTACGCATATGTCATAAAAACAGGTTAATTGCGTGCAGTTGCGTCAGCAGATTTCCGATGAAATAATTGCGTCCGAGAATTTTCAGTTGTATTGCAATGAGCATAAGTTCTGCCACCGTTGTTGACCTCGACGCACTGCAGGCTGCATCAGACATGAGCGCTGCGGTGTTTTGGGTGTATACGGGAGCAACCATGATAGGATCGACTTGATTGTTTCCGAGTAAATCATAGATTTTTGTGTAACTTTACGGCTACGTAGGAGGTGAAGTGATGTGTCCATATCGGGCAGGCGAACTGTAGTTAGACGTTTTGTTGCTGAGTTATGATCAGTTATGATCTTTTGAAAAATGGGACTTTTTCGCATTTCGTAGGGCGAATTAGAAATTTTTGAAATTTCAGCGTTGAAATTTTTACCACATAAACAGCGAGTGTTTATCACATGAGTGCACTACGATTGCGGGGCAGCTACAGGCGAGTAAGTTATAATAGAAATTGGTATGTTAACAGAGGGGACGCAACCGTAGTCGAGTGATCACTGTGAAGCAATATAAGAAACACATACCACAAAAGCGCTCACTTAAAACTTGCGCGACTACCCGAAGAATAGCAAACAGCGGACAGAAATGTTGTGCGCAATAACAGCTTACAATAACGCATTGAATACACACAAAGCAACAGTCATCATCACATCACTTTGAAAAATGTTCCTGATGATCGCGAAGTAAATAATGTGCAACGTTTTTGTAAGCAAATGAGCACAAATAACTTTGAAGTACATGGCGTTCCAACGCGAAAACCGATCGATGGGTGAACAAAAAAATAGATACAATAATAGGCGCATACCGGTCATTACGAAAAGTGCCTTCATGTTGGATTTACAGACGAGGTGTACGGCAAGGGATATTACATTTGTGGATGCATGTGACGAACTGTACATGTTCCTATTTTACGATGACAACAGCAGCTGTATAGCATTGTCAAAAAGCTACGCCGAATATCAATATTGTCAAAAAATATGTCAAATATGTCATGTCAAATGCCAATTAGAAATAGCTACATAAAATATCAATATACCATTCCATCTCGTATATGAAAATCATAGGAGCTGTCCGCAGTGACATTTCCTACAAAGCGAGGATCTGCGGGAGAGACGGCGTATGTCTGGCAGTCGTTGGTTGTCGGGTTAAAGGCCAACGAGACACAGAACACACTTTGGTAACAGCTAAGGATGCAAGCTGGCAAAAGAATGGTTGATTGAGCGATCCGATATGCGGAATTTGCAAAACGACCATTTCCACTTTTTGTATAGGTCCAGCTGGTTGGGGCTGCAAGAAAAACAAACGTTTCATTTCTGTAGAAAACGATTTTTCTCCACCCACTACGTAGATTACGGCAGGTCAATCGTTGATGGTTAGATATGAATTCAGCGCTTTACAAATCCTAAATGAACCTTGCGCGGTAAGCAGATGCTCATCGCTAAATTGCAGGCCCTTGCTGGTAATCCGGCTGTTGATGAATACGGCCCCAGGATTCGTCCTGCGTTCCGTGGACCGAAAAAGGCGAAATTTTTTTGTTATTGTTATAGTAAGGTATCCAAGCCCTTTGGTTATCCTATTGGGGAGGGTTATATCACCCACCCAGAAGTCGACCATAGTCGACCAAGCGAGATCATTTTAATGATTACATTTATAGTGGCAGCTGATCAACGCCATGACCACCCCACGCCCACCTCTCGATAAGGGATGGAATGTGTTTGTGGCGTAGAGAACGTTTTCGCACCAAAAGAAAAAATTGTTCCGATTCCTCTCATCAGCAAATGGCAGCGAACGGCATGTACTCGTTTTTAGTTTGATGAGAAAATACCCGCTATGAATACGATATAGCCGTTTACTGCTTTCCATTCAATGCTGATTAACGTACAATGCTATAGCTGTCCAAGCATGAAGAATGATCTGCTGAAAGCTCCCTTTTTTGCTATACCGTACTCCGCTGTACCATACTCCGCTGTTCCATATTAGGCTACCGTATTCCATATGTTGGATTGGCTGCTCGGAGGTTAAGAAATACTTGGTATAATCAAGGTCAAAATGGTCATAATCAGGCAGAAATTCACATATTGCGAAATTCTTGCTTGATCATACAAATTTTTATCAATTTTCGATCGATTTTCAAAGGGTTCGAGTTTGAGATTTAGGGGATTAAGTATCTTCTGCGAATTAGGCCAAAAGCGATACCTTGACGTATTCGAGCCAATACGTAAATATATCCAGGGGTGAACATTTTTCATTTGCGAGGATCAGAATGAGTAACTGAATATTATATACGGAATATTACATTGATACAGTAAAAGTTGAGTGTACCCTTCGAAATGAAATTGCGATGTTTGAATCAATCAAAGTACCCGGAGGTATGAGACCCCTTGGGGGTATATGCCCCCATACCCCCGTGCACATGTCTGGAATGAATGTGTTTTGTAATAGAACTGCGATGGCAATCTTATGCTCAATAATGCATTGAATGCACACAAAGCAACAGTCATCACCACATCACATTGAAAAATATTCCTGAACATCGCGAAGTAAAAAATGCACAACGTTTTTGTAAGCAAATGAACACAAATAACTTTGAAGTATATGGCGTTCCAACGCGAAAACCGATCGATGGGTGAACAAAAAAATAGATACAATAATAGGCGCATACCGGTCATTAC
>JAQGAX010000739.1:0-14319 GCA_034698105.1 Plectus exinocaudatus
TGTGGCCAAAACGACTCCCCTTTCACTATGCTTTAAAAGCATAGCAATGACTTCATAGGGTATCGCTCGCGTATCAGGGACTCTGCGACCCCCCCTTCAAAAGCATTACGTAATTTATGTAAGGCCCCGAAGTCGTCGATGCGACTGACTACCGACTGACTATTGAAGACTGGACATCGTTGCTGTCATGTTTTGGGTGAACGGATGCTAAAGTTCAATCAAATCTTATTCAATGTATTAATAGACCTCAATTGATTTATTAAAATGATCAACTGTAAAGAGACAGAGCGGTACTATTCGTACCTGTTATTGTACTATTCATGCCACATTGTTAGAAAAAGAGAGGGATAAAGAATTCGTCAGTGGTCGAAAACGCATATATGTACATATCTGATATTCTGTAAACCATTGCAAGCAAAAGCCAGGGTCGTTGGCGCACGTAATGAAGCAAACGAGTGCACGCGTGCGAAATGTTATTCGCTGTTTTCCACAAACATCTATCAATTACAGATATATGGTGCATCAGTAAACCGGAGAATCTATCTTGGCTTCAGTTTAGAATTTTGTACTTGCAACAATAACTCTTTCCGTCGACCGAACGCAGTCGTCACTTCGTACAGGAACGGGGTTTCGCGAGTTAGGAATTGTCAGCGGCAATGTCAGTGTCGTGGTGCCGATGGTACTGTAGCGCTTGAAAACGAATACAAGCAACGCGTTGTAGAGATCCTGGTTGAAGCGCACGTAGACGAGGGCGCTGATCGACGAGTTGAGGATCATTCCGATGGCCACCAACGCGAACCACTGCGGCTCATCGAGCGGAATGATGAGCGGGTAGATGACGAAGCTGATCCACGTGAGCGTGGCGCAGACGGCAATCGCGCTGTACTGCAGGACGAAGCCGTACTCCTTCCGACGTCGCGTTTGCTGGTCCCTCTCCGATAAACTGTTCGCCACTTTCCGTCTACCTCTCCTCATTTTTATGAATATCTAAAACACGTTACTACCGTAATTATTCGAAAAAATGCGCAGGGCGATCATATTTCAATCTGGAGGAAAGGGGTGACGATTCGAGGGACAGGGAAGGTGATGATTAAAATAAATACAGTAATTCTTGTGAGGTGACAAGCAGAACGGCAAAGAAAATGGATCATGATTAGGGGTGTAACGGGGACGGGGATTTGGAAATTCCGGGGACGGGGAATTTCGGGGACGGGGAAAAACCCAAATTTCGGGGACGGGAATTTTCTGGAACAGGGACAAATACCAATTTCAAAATACGTTCGTATGAGCCACTGAATAGCTGCGACTTCAAATGATTGCCATCTTATTAGTTAGTAATCGTCAGGGTAGACAAATTTTGCATTTTCAAAGCTTATTTTGGACTTTTTGGAACTAAATTTTAAAAATGGGGGATTCGGGGACGGGGAAGAATCCAAATTTCGGGGACGGGGACGGGGACGGGGATTTCCCGCGGGGACGGAGAATTCCCCGTCCCCATTACAACCCTAATCATGATACGCAGCACTGTCTCAATCACGTGCAGAGATTGTCAAATATTGTCAATGAAAAGTTTCATATTCATTTTTGGGAAGATCGACCAGGATCGGAATTGTAAGATCAAATGTATAGCATTTAAGCGCATCCATGAAAATCTGATTGCTCAACATTGTGAAATGAAAATATTACTGTATTCGAGTGAATTTGGTCTCGAACTAAAAAGCGAACTATGTATATATATATTTACAGCTTTTGTTTGGTTGTGTCGGACCATGAACTGTTACCATTGAATAGCAAATTATTGTAGTCAGACTTGTGCCAACACTGATCGGCTTTTCGACGAAAAGATCGGCGTAGTTCGTGTTGCTCTCGTAGCTTCCAAAGTGGAGACTGTATGTTTTATAATACAAAACTAGCCTAAATTCAATTATTCATTTTGAATTGCAAATGCCGCACAATCGCTTCGCAGTGCGGTGCTCTTTGTTGCAATTTTGCAGATCAGTTGGCAAAGCTTACTGTACTATATGCCGTTTTACCTTTGTCAAAATGGGAGATTTTAAGACAAAGTTTTAAAAACTTGCGAAATCTCTCACTCGCAGCACGGCATTATGTACTCTCCGGTTGCAGCGAGTAGACCACAAACAGGCCAAACAAGAACGCAATACTTGATCACGTTTCGTCGCCCAAACAGCCACGAGAGTTTTGGGTAACACACTTGCACGAAGCTAAAAAGAGTCACAGTCAACATTTTCGAATGGTTATAAAGAAAGAAGAGTTTTGATTCATCAATAACAGGTTCATGCGCTATACCTGGCTTTTAAAGATAGAAATAAATCGAAAAATCTATGAATCTGCAGATACGGTGATCAGTTTGAACTTCTCCTTACCCTATAGAAGTAAGGACTGTACAGCTAAACAGAATTTACCATAGAGGTAGATTACTATACTTACCGACTGTAAGCTAACAAATCGATCATCATCCATGAAGCAAACAGTGCCCAAAGCATAAGGAATCCGAAAATCTTTCCAAGTCCAGGATAGAGTTCGCTCTGAAATTGCTAACATTTTATTAATTCAAGCATTAAAAGAGTGGATAAGTGAGTACATCGCTTCTTTTCACGCCTCCAAAACGGCAGTGTAGGTCTTAGATGAAAAACGTACAAGTTTTTATGACATTAGAAAAGAAGCATTAACGGAATACTTATCAAAGAAAGAAAATTGTGGACTATTTACGAATATTAAAATTGCTCAAATTTATCAAAACTCGAATCACCTGCAACACTGAAGCTGGAACAAGGTAGAATAGAAGAAGTGCAAGATGAATCGTATCGCTGATTAGCAAATTGAATGCCATCGGATATATAACGTTGCCATGTGGACCAAGAAAACTTCCCCGGATTAGAGTAACCATAACAAGAATATTTAATGTTCCACCGAGACCTGCTAGCAGTCCAATGCTGCCACCAAGAATAATTGGGGGAAGCATTGTGACTTGAAACCTTTTTCAGTTGCTGTCCCACAACTGCTCTAATTCACAACTCGATAAGCTAATGTCGCAGCTCAGAAAACTGGCTGACGTCACGCCGCATCGGAGGTGAATAGAGAAAATCTCATATCCGTCTCAGAGAGGAGCAGTTTCTTACTAATGGTCGGTCTGGATGGCAATTCTAAGGAAAATATAATGTTCGTCTTAGGGAGGAACGGTTTTGTTACTGGGACACCTTTGTTACCCAAGGTTAACCTGGATCGAAATTGAAGGATCTCTTCATTATTCAGTGTCCTTTAGCATTTAATAAGAAGAGAGTGCGATTTGAGTTTCAAAGTGCTTAAGTCGAGTCAGTCGTCGTCAGTCGAGTCGAGTCATATGTCGGGTAACGAGATAATAATAACTGAATTCGGCAGGAAACGTCAAAAAATGCTTGCACCAGATTTTCTGGAAAATGTCCTCGACCTTGGCATATTTTTTGAGTGAAAATCATATGATCGAAACTCAATTTGCTCAATTTGAAGCTCAATTTGAAATCTTTCGACACGAAGAAATGTGGTAAGTGGCTTCACATCCTCAAGGTGGGGACAAGAAGAGTAGTTATGGCGTCACTTTTCTGCAGGGCTCATTAGATTGAAAAAAATTAAACATGAAATTCAAAATTTTTTCTGGTTCTGTTTAGTTTTGGGGTATTTTAGATATTTTAATCCCGCTATTATCGGAGTTCGCAATTTTTAAGCCACAAAATAAACAGGATAGGATGGGAGCGCGGCTGGTTTGGGTCGGTAGCGTTCCTTATTGTATGTTATACAATGCACAATATTTCAGGTCATATGCTGACATGATTGATGGAATACCCGGCGTTGGATGGGTGTACAAGAATATATTTCGACCAGCATTCGGTCACTTGTTTGTTGGGTTTTCGTGTGTTAGTTGTTTAATGCGTGACTGGCTTGCTGAGAGAACTAAAAAGCAAACAGTGGTCGCCACAACTTTTTTCTTTTCATTTCTTTGTCTCTGCTTTGTGTTCTATTTTTCTAGTTGATTATTTTACATAATAAGAGCTTTGTGTTCTGTGTTGTATTGCATTTTGGCTCCTTGAATACTTCACCACTGGAGTAATATAGATCTGGATAGAGATACTGTTCTCTAATCTTTAAGATTGGCGGGGTCCGCAAAATTACTTTTCGAAAGAAATTCTAGGGAAACGCGTGGGAAAACAAAAAATTGAAATTTCGTCAATAAGATGTCATCAGACAATGAATTTTTTTCTAATTATGGTCGAATAATAATGCATTGAGAGTTCAAGTACCGAAAAATTCTACAACAATATTCATACTAAGGATGCGGCAGATATTGAAGAATAGGGCAGGCGACAGGCTATGAATGGGAAATGAACACTGCTCAAAGTATTGTACAGTAGACATACATCAGCATTGTTTGCAGCACATATAATGTACAGCCCTCAGAGTGTGATTCATTTGCAGCATGGTTTAAACAGGTCGCTCCATTAATTCAACAACTTTGCTTATAATGCGACACAGATAGCTATTAGCACATTTTTTCTGATCGTTTCCTTTCAAAACAAATCGATCGCGCTTGGGTGGAAGTAGTGTCGCTTCCGAATCAGCAGGAGACGCGGTAGCGACAATTTTCACGGATGCAGTCATTGTTGGTGCAGCCGCGTCAATTTCATTCATTTGCTCTTTGCAAACACGATGATTACCAAACATTTTGCCGAGATTATAAATTAGGTTCAGAGCAAGATATGGTATGTAGATCGCTATGATGAACATTACCGATAGGAAAACAGTGAATGGCAGCTGTAGAGAGGTAATGAAGGATTCTCTTTTATCAGAAATATGCATACTACTGTATAAAAGCAATGCTTTGCAGATGAAAGCAATAAGAATACCAAAAACTAATAATGGAGCGTCTTTGCTATCGTAGTACAATGAAACCTTCCAAGGAGTTCGTTCCACTATGCCAACTTTTTTGCCGAATGTCGCAATATTGCAGTTTAGTATTGGAATGAGGTAGTGAGAAAGCATAGTGATAGCTGTCATCCAGCACAAGCAGTCAAATGTGCCTCTGAAAACAAGTGCGATAATTAGCGCCTAACGACCTAACGACCTACCGACAGAGGTGGTCACCGTCCGCGGTGCTTCTTCTAAAGCAAAACAGAAATAAAAAAGTACAGTCCTCTATTACTTGGATCAAGATTTCAGGTTACTACATTCCTATTTTTCGAGAAGGGCCCCTTAATTTCAGAAAAAAATTGAGTACGCAGCGGGCATCAGACTGGTCGATTTCAAGTTCGACAATACCTATTCGACTTACTCTTCAAGTTCACTTTTGTCACATTCTGTTGTGAAGTTTTTATCAGCGGTGAAGCTAATGATTCGAGAATCGAGAACGTCGCCATACTTCAGACTGGAAGAGTAGTTCGACGTGGAGTTGAGTTGACAGTTAAATCGAGTACAGCCAAGTGTTTTGTACAGAAGAGAGGCGAAAAACTGAAATGGTACCTCATTAACGGTTGAGACAATGCTTTGAAAAAACGTAAGCTGGGCGTTATTGGGCCGGGAGAAAAGAGCAGCGGGGGCACCGAGCTAGTTTCCACGCTATTCGCTAGTGGAAGCAATAACGCATTTACCGCCATCGCTAACCAATGATTTTGTTCAGATTTTCTGTGATCAACAGATATTTGGATAGCATAATAGATGTAAACATCTAGCGACTACTGGGCAAATGTGGTATAATGCATATCCAACTATCAAATATTTTCAATTTGAGGGAATCAAAACTTAGAATAACCATGTAGTCAGACCAGGGCACCCAAAATTTTCTGAGGGGTTCACAAAACAGGGAATTATATACTCAGCCATCGATATAGATTTTCTGGGGGGTACAACGCTATAAGGCCGAGGTACAAAACCGGGTGGTGGGGGGAGGTACGTACCCACCGTATCCCCCACGCCCAGGTCTGCATGCAGTACTTAAACCTTTATGACCAATTTTACGAAGGAACTTTTCTTATAACGCCCTCTTACGGATTTGGGTTCCATGCCTAGTTAAATTCACACTTGTCCAAGTCTGCAAAGGAACACTTACCATCACACAACAGCTGGAGAAGAAGAGACGAATATTTGAAATCTCCAGTAATCCATAGACGCTGATAACAGTGCATGGCACAATAATAATGTAGCTAATAATCTAGAAATGACGCTGATAAATAAAACGTTATTATACGATAGACTGGACACTGATATATACTGCGTTCAAAAACAAATCAACCACGGAAATTGATCAAATATAGAGAGCTGTCGCACATGTTTCTGTCATATTGATTTTCAGCGAGTATGCAATTGGCTTTTTGGCAGGTTAGAAAGTTTGCAAATAGTATCTGAATTATGTTTTGAATAATATTTCCAGTTGTTTGGTCTTCTTACCAGTGAAAGAGGTAGGTCCAAAAAGTTTTCGCCGATTGCAATAAACTGAAAGTGGGCAATGCTGATCAATGCAAACATGCAACTGCAGAATGTCGCATTGTAGCAAACCTGCAAATAACAATCATTAATAATGCACAGTCAAGGCTCGCGCCAACGTTGGAGATGTTCTTAACGACGCAGGATTGGGCAGCGGTGGGGGTCGTGGAGGACCCGTGACGCTCAAGAATTTGTAGATTTCGATTGATTTGAGCGGGATGGGAGACGGAGAAAACAAAAGAGTCAAATATAGCGTGACGTCATTTATGAATGACTTGTTATGGCTCCGGGCCTCGAGAAAAACCTGAAGAGAGGGGCACCACTTGGGCGCCTTGCTGGAGAGAGGGTTATGCCGAACAGGGGGCCAAGGGGGCATTTCAAAAAACTGTCGCAAGTGCAACTAAAGAAATTACAATTGTGGTAAGTGCGGTGATTGGTCAGTTGTGACGTGCGCGGGAAAACTGCTCCATCACCACACTGCACTTGCTACAATTGCAAAAGATTCATGGAATATCCTCAGGATCGATGGCATGAGCCTGCGCTGCACATTCCAATTCGCGGAGGCACACACAATACATCGTAGCGCTATGCTGAATACAGCATTTGAATCGCTTACATCGAGAACGTCGAAGAAGCTGACTTTAAACGAAAGCATCTCTGCCAAGCGGGATTGGACTTTCACTCTTTAAATGGTACTAATGTGAGGCCCAACGCCAGGCTTATCGCTAGCCACGGATTATCGCAAAAGAAAGCGGCCGTACTCCTCCGCACTTCGTTCAATGTCGGGATGGTTGGAATTTGCCGGGGCGTCTGTCGTGGCGCTTGTACAACTACGAGGAGGGCAGTGTCGCTGCGTAGTGACCTATATTGATTTTTCATGTAGCGCGCGAGCCCTGAGACGGAGTCCGTTGATCCATACAGCTCACAGTTCCGTGGGTGGACGTAAGAAGTCAATGACACCCGGATTCAGGTGTAAAACCAGAAATCGAAAATCAAGCGGTAAAATCGGTTACTACAACTTACCACAATTTTTCCATAGGGTATCGCCATGGCTTGGACGACTGGAGGTCCTCTCGTAGATCCCCCGATTTCTGAAACTATAATTCCAACCGTCGTGACCAACTCTACTCAAGATGTCTTAGCTTCTGCCATTGAAAGTGAAACAATTGATTCTCGAGGGGCAAATCCTTCCTCGAATCCGAAGAACGCAATGATGTCCCAATGGAATCCCTATATGGAGTCCCAATGGAATCCCAGTGGAATCCCTATGTCCCTATATCGTTAAGTCGCTTCACTATGACGACATCAATTTGGCTGATTGCCTGACGAGCTGTATATTCACTCTAAATAACAACTTTTAAGCAACGAACGACTTCGTAGATCGTTTTGTCGGTCAAGCGATGGACGAAGAAAACGTAACTACTGACAATATTCGATTGATTTATTCGATTAGCAATTTTGTTTTCACATCAATAGGCGTTACACTTTATCTAATATTCTTAATCGCCCTTATTCGAGGCAGGAAGAAACTTGAATGCCATTCCTTCTACATTTTCATTTATCACTTTGCTGTAGCCGACTTGGGTTTTCTCCTTATCGCCTTTGACGTCGTTGCTATTCCTCTGGCATTTTCTGGACAGCCATTATATGGTAACGGACTGCTTTTATGGGCACTAAGCTTCAGTGACTCTTTCTTCTTTTATGCCGTTTTTACTCTCACATTTCTGCTTTCACTCAATCGCTGTACCATTTTTCTCGCCCCTAATCTTTGCAATAAGCTATTTACAAAACCAAATATCTATGTTACTCTTTTTATTCCGTGGATAATTGGGTTCGTTGTCGATGGCTCAAATATATTAGCGACTCAATGCGTCAAATCCTACAATGTGAAATGGATTAGCTTTTACTATAACTGCTCTACTAATGTTACGACTATTGGTCAAATACAGGCAATGTCGGTTACGGTAATTGTTTTTGCTATACCTCCGATATCATTATTAATGTATCTGGCAGCTTACTTGAAAATGAGATCCATGAAAATGAAAATTTCTCCACAGGAAGAAGGAAATCGGACATTACGGAAAAGAAATAAGCGAGAAAGATCTTTCTTGATTCAGGCGCTTGTAATCTGCTGCTCCCTGACAGCCGAAATGCTTTTGTTTACCCTTGTTCCAATTTTGGCTCGGAATCAAGTTATTGATTGGAGTTACGTTTCATTGCTGCTGGGATGGGTAGGTATTGCGAACTCATCATTAAATCCTGTCATTTATTTTTGCTTTAATGACACAATTCGGCAGTTGATCTTGGAGTTATTACAATTGTCGAAGAAAGAGACGATTGTCACGAATTACGAGGCAATCTAATCTGGGTTCTGGGCAACAAATTTAATGCTTAGTGATTTTAAAAGCAGACACAAGTGTACTTGGTGGCACGCTAGCAATACGCCTTACATCCCCTCGGAACAATTAAAATTCATAAGCAATATACCCCTGACCTTGCTGAAAATATCTGCTTGACTTCACAAGAAGAATGTGCTACCGATAAATATTTGCCGCAAAGATTCAGTGATAAGTAGGGAGATGAAGAAATATAGTGATGCCTCAATCTTTAGAATATATAATATTCAATAAAAGAAGTGAAATTGAACCAAGACAGAGAATTGCTGAGTACATCATCATGGTGGCAATTTGAAAATGAATCGTCTCACATCAGCTGCATCATTTCGACGCTCTTTGACTGCTTTGTTTCGGAATGAATCCTTTTGGATGGACGAAAAACTGAGCATGTCTAGCGCAAATGTTTTTTTATTGTGTAGCGAGGAGGACGCGAAAGATCAAAGCGGTCTTCGCAGATTTTTGCGCATTACTTCTTACTTTAACAAAAATTTTTTGTTCGTTTGAAGATAAATCTGATCCTTTTAATCACATGTGGTTAAAATATCTTTGCGGTGAGCAATATTTAGTCTTACAGAAGTACGATCTTTAATAGTAGCATTGGCATTTTTTCAATGTTGGTACTGCACTGCAGCGCGTTTTGGCATTCACTTCGGGGAGATTACGATAAAGTGTCTCCGTTATGCATCGATAAAATTTCATCCCCCATCTTCAATCCCCCTTAGGGTATGGGATCTCTTAGGGATATCCCAATGCCTTCATGTCCACCTCTGGGTTCTACAATACGGTAATTTAGGATAAAGTAAGATTCCACTCCCAAGATTTTCGTTTTACAGTAGCTGTGCAGAAAATCAGCTACTAACTGTGAGTGAATGCGGCACCATATAGAAAGCAATGCGTTTATTCTTACAGAATCTTTCAAATTTACAGTACATATACCACCAAGCACAACTTTCTCAGTCATGATCACGAGACGATTATACCGGTTGGATATCAGGCAAAACTTTTTCATAATAAATTTTCCTCGCTTTAATTGGTGAACAACAACAGACAAAGGCGATGGCAATAGCAACGCCGAAAATAATCCAAATGAACAAAAGCTTACCTGTAGTATGTTTAACAACTGAGCTAAATGATGAGTTCTTTAGGTCTGACAAAAGTTTTACATCGCCACTGCGATTTTCAAGCGCATTATTAACAGAAACTTTCGTGCAACAGAACATGACATAACATCCTTTGGCCGGACTGGGGCAGGAAAGCGCCACAGCAAGGCTTGAAATCCAATTGTTAATTTCAGTAATTCCTCTCCTATCTCTTTGGCGAACTTTATTCATTCCTTCGGTGTCTGAAACTTAAAGTGCCTCACTATCTTTTGAATTGATTGTGGATTTATTCCCATACAAGTTTCAAAAGACGCGGTGGTTCAGCAATGGAATCAGTACTGAGATTTGGTCCCGACAAATATTGCTTTATCAATAACGGTCCGATACAGGTCCATTATCCTTCAGAACCGATTATATCTGATCCGATACCGATCCAAATTTTTTTTAGATTTAGCTATTTGTGCGCACTGCGAAGAAGAATGCAGTAATTAGTGGATTGGCCAAAAATTCATTTAGTGGAGCAGTCGACGGTGTAGAATTTGTAAAACTGGGCAACCATATTATGGAGATCATAATTGCGAATCGAGCGAACCTTTATCCGTCACAAATTGATTTTCATTCTCGTTCTTGTTTGCTTGCGCCAGGTTGATACAAAATACCAAAAGAATTAGAATATAAGGAATTGATTTTGACATTCAATTCAATTCGCGATACACTGCAGTCACGTTTCTTTCGAGTAAGAAGTGACTAACACTCGAACTTCCGCAAAAAATATCAGCTGACCGCTTTCAATACACAAAGTGGAAATCGTCGCTCCTTAGAAATATACCAAATCTCCTTCAGAAGCAGAATCTGCTAACTTTAGTACCACAAAATTGTAGCACATATAAAAGAACGCACTCGCTACGTCCACTGCCGATGACTAGATGTACAACGTTACGCAAACAATCTTAAGTGTTTGTGGGCGCACTACTATCCGGTTTCAATTATGAGAGCATCTTCTTGCCAAACTCCGATGAAAAGATGACCACGAATTTGAGTAACCGCCACATCACAGCAAGTTTTTTCTTTGAGTTTAGTACAAATATTCAAGAAAAAGATAAGTCCAGAAAAAAGTGACTGAGGAGCTGCGTTTTTAAAATCGAATCAGTGGCGTGGCGCAGACGAATAGCCAAAAGAATTGACAGAGGCGTTACGAAGTGAGGAAAAAATATTTACGAAGTGAGTCATCATCCGAGACTCACAGTCCTGTTTCATTACAATAGGTAAAACTGGATAACTGCTACTCTCTATGGCGCCGCAGCTGCTGCTGGCGGCTGGTACTCATGCAGTAGTGATTCAGAACAAATATGAACTTTTTTCGAACTTATTGTGATTGGTATTGGTTAACATTTCGTATGATAATTAAGTGAAACTGTGCTTTGTTAGATTTATCGTTGTGCACCTTATTAAGAGATGTGTGGTGACAATTGTCATAGTACAATACAATCGTTAATTTCAAATCAAATCAAAGCAATCAAATGGTCCTTTAAGTGCATCGACCCGGACAGGTCATCGATCTCGCTCGGACATATACAGTATGCATATATACCATCAAATGGGTCAAATACCTCTCGATATTTTGCAATTAGAGCCTATGAGAAAAATTATAATGACAAGCCGATCGGTCAGGTCCCCAAACTCAAATCAGTGCACATGTCCGCGCGGAACAAAATTATATCCTCTTTTTTTAAAGAGGGGAGACTGATGTTCCATGGCGATGTGTGCATGGCAGCGATGACTCACTTCCCACCGCCCAGCGTTACAAATTTCAAAATTCAGCAGGGCGATTGCACAAGCGCGGAAGATAAGATGCGCGTAGTGTTATCGCATGGTTATAGTAAATGAGAGCAAAGTGAGTTGCGTGTAACAGATCGTCGCTTCTTCGCTGCCATGTCAGGTTTTCGCAAAAATGGTGTTTACCTTAAGCCAGTACCAGTGTTACATACTCGGGTGAGTGAAAAATTACTGAAATTAAAAGGAAATAAGAAACGTTTTATTGTTTAAATAACATTAGACTTCTAATTTTACCGTTGGGCTGCTCTGAAAATATAGCCGCACTTTTTAATCTCGTTCTCATATCTCTTGTTCAACCCGCGATTCCATCATCGACCACCGCGACACTGGTCTCGTCTGTGTCGCCTCAAAGAAATCGCTCTTTGATATTCAAAATCGACGATCAAGGCTTCGTCCGCTGTTATTCAACCTATCGCATTGCTGGCAACCAAACCAAGTTCCAATCCGCAAAAATCGGGATTAGCGATGATGGACAAGTCATTTCAATTGCCACTACGGGCGTAGCTATCGTTCCTAAGAATTGGCACAGAGCCTTCATTCTGGCGGACACGTACTATATGGTGGGAGTGCGTGGTTACTGGTTTATGAAACACATCCGCACACTCTCATGCCAAAGTGGAAATTTCGGTTTGATGAACATCTGCAACGCAAATGAAATTGCCGAACTACCAATTGTTCATTATTGCACACCAGGAGAAGTAATTGGCTCAAAAATTGCCTTCTACGTTTATGTCAAGAGAGAGCAGTCAGCCTTCCTACTACTTCTTAATCTGAACAACAATAATAGTACGATTCAACGAGTGAATATCGAAATGAACGGTCAGGCTTTGATCTGAGATGATCACTAGTGTCAATAAATAATATTTCTATTGGTTCAACGCATTGAGCAAACGATCTTGCAAAAGAACAAGAACAGCTCTTTAGACCATTAAAAATCAAGGTGTCATCTGAGGTTCATGGTATGCTACGATTTGTTTCTGAAGTCAACAATCAAACGTATTGGAATCGGCAGAACTGTAGCAAAATGCGCCACCTCTGACTGTAGGTGCACACTGCCATTTTTCATCTCTCAACTGCAGAGATTTATCTATTTTATTCGCGATTGAGTCATCTGATTGCGTGTGCGCACCCCCTCTCCATGTGCGTGGGGGGTCGTGCCCCAGATGAATTTGCAACTATCTACCCCAGATATCCCAGGCACTCAATCCGTGTCCACCTCTGCACCCCATACTAAGATACTGTATGTAATGGTCCCAAACGGTACTCATTAGTAGATTCTTGCAGTATATACGGTATAGTGCACACTGCGAAACACAATTTTATCATGTTCACTCAGTTTACTTCAAGAACAAAACACTAAAGTTAAACTGCGAAAGCAAAACGTGAACAGTGTGATTTGGGATCCATTTCAAAATGTCACACGTTCACACAGATGCTCATCGCTTTTGCATTCGATCTATACCAAGAACGAGCTACAGTAATCTTATGTACAAATAACGGTACATACCATACGGAAGGCGAGGAGCAACAATCAAAGAAAGAATCAAGCAACTAGAGGTGGTTGATCTGAATACCCTACAACTTTGAGCAGCGTGATACGTGGCTTATTGCAGTTAAAAATGAATATCATAGAGCATCAACTCAAATAGTAAACTGGCTATCAAATATGGACATGGGTACGCTCCACAACATCACTTCTTCCGAAAAAAAAGAACCATTCTAGTGCAAATGCAACTAGTGCAAATTTCGTTTTCTTCCTGGGGGTACAGCTTGCAATAATATTTTTTGCTCATGTCTGCCAATAAACAAGCGTTTATCAGCACTTCACTGTTTCAACTGTTCTAAAGACCTAGCCATTCATCAGACAGCCAGGCTGCTCGCTGACATTCATTTTTAAAAACTGCAATTCGCCATTAGCCGCTCTACTCAAAGTTGAAGAGTAAATAATATGTTCTTCATCTATTCGCTGTAATGGGCGAAGTTCTGTCTCTGTTCGGTCATCTGGCGATTGAACATTTCGCTCTGCTCGACCCATCGAGACTTGACAGGCGCGTAGTACCAAGCCTTGTAGTCCCAACGCTCCTGCTGCAAGTGGCGCACTCGCTGCTCAATTTTCCTGAAACAAAGCGATTCAAAATTACGGTTGTTCTCATATTTTGGTTGCTACACAAGGCAGAATCCGGATAAGCCACATTTACCGTATTTCAAGAACTCCTTTCAGATCCTGTGCCACTATTTCATGAAATACGGTGTCAAATTGTGGCCCAGCCCGCAAAATTTTTTCAACTGCGGTGCGTTTTGCTCACATCACTAATAATGTCTGCAGACGAACCTCCAGCGCGAGAGGGTGGCGTTGCGCTCCATTAAGGCGAGGTTGCGTTCGTGGTGCTCGATGTCGGACACGCCAAAGTGCTTGACGAACCACTGGCGCAGCACCGTCCGCTCAAACTGCCAGAATCGTGGCTCCGATCCGTCCTCGGGGTAGTCGCGCAGCTCACATGGACCTAAATGTTCAA
>JAQGAX010000740.1:0-14313 GCA_034698105.1 Plectus exinocaudatus
ATTATGACGTCACATATAGGTGACATGTCACCTAAATATGACACTGACACTGACGTCAGTGTCAGTGTCAGATTTGAAATTTGATGTCATAATTTACACTGAGGGTGTATACCATTTGACGACGATAAGACTTGAGGCCAATAATTGGAGAACGTGCATCAAATCGCTTGCCTCAAATTCAATGCAGCTGTGCCAGCTGTTTGTTCTGAGCCCAGAAAATTGTCCAAATTCTTGGAGTTTATAAACGATTATTTTTGAAACGCATAATGCATAATTTCATTGAAAGTAAGATGATCTATCACTGCTACAGTACGAAGGCGTTTAAAACATTTATTTGCAAATATAGTATTTACCTTTGAAAATATTCACCGAACCCAGCCAACTTTGTATATATAATTTTGAACAGGAAACGTCATGGGCAAACCAAACTTCCAGGAAGCAAAAATATTTCATTTTGGTTCGCCGTGTTTCAGGTTTATGGATGGTTGATCTGTCGATCACTCAGATCATGCAGGAGTCGATAGCGGAACACGAGCGGGGCGTGGTCAACGGCGTGCAGAGCTCGACCAACCAGCTTCTTTCCATGATCAAGGACACGCTCGTCATCATTCTACCCGACCCGCGCACCTTCGGCCTCCTCATAATAATTTCATGGTTGAGCATCTTGTTTGGTTTTCTGTCGTACTCTGTCTACTTACGGCGCATCCGAGATCATCTGCTGCCATTTCATCGACAAGTTAGCAGTTTGTTCAGCCGTAAAGCTGCATCAGATGAACACAACGACAATGAGAAATGATTTCTGCTTGCGTTGATTTTAGATACCTGTTTAGACCTCTTTGTTCTTGATTTAGTACGATTAATTGGCTTTGTTTGTGCTGCTGCGAATCTGCTCCTACCTGCAGATAAGTTGTTGTTCTTAAAAAGAAACGGATGAAATAACAAAAATTCTGCTAAGCTATGTTTGTTAGGCAACTGCCAATTCAGCTCGTATGAAATATAATAATTGTCACGTATTTCTGTCAGCGACATAGGTTGTTTATCACATTCTTGCACCAACAATGATCTTTGGCGGTTTACGCCTCCCAGTTGCCGTCAGTGTACGTCAGTGTGCACACCAAGGTGACTCGCTCAGCTCCTACAATTGATAATGCCATCATCATCGTGTACTGCAAGGCTGGGCTCGTTTATAAAATCGCCTAAATTTAAGCTCTACTGCAGCTATGCGCTGTCCACCTGGGTGAGTCGATGGATATTTGCATTCTGCATTCAGCAAAGACTGCTTCAGATCGACAAAAAATAAACTTAAACTTGCAGTTACTACTGTCTATTTTAGGGTGCAACTAAGATTGACTAGGCAGAATGAGCACGTGCTATTGCGAACAAATATTGATCCGTAATTTCTGTTCTAATTTTGATCACTGAGCATGCCAATATTTTACTGAAACTATTACTCATACTGTGGTTGCTGCAGCAAAGAAAATATTTACTGGGACAGTTTATATGAATGCGAGGCGATTTCATTTGATAATAGAATTAATGTTTACATTTTTTGCAAATAAATCGACGAGTTTTTTGTATGGTGAATCTTCTACTACCGCTAACGGAGTTCTTCAACTACACTACACAAATTTTGACACTGAATAAATAAAATTTTTAGGCCGATCGCCTGTGGCAGTTTGCATTGAGTTTGGTTTTGGTCGAGATCAGCGGTGATCTGCGGTTAGTCGCCATAAACGATTTATTCGATTGTGTCGTCGTGTTGCTATTCGCATCAAGCATCGGCAGATGGATCGATGTGACCAAACGGCTTGTCGGTATGTCGTTCTTTTAGTCCAAGAGTCAATGAGTGGCATGCAGGTCACTGCTCATTGGTTGAATAAATTTTACGTGGGGATTGGTTTTTGTATCAAGCAAATGTTCTCTCAGAATTTCAACAAGTAAACTGTTGTAACTAGTTTAATTCAAGCTTTAGTGGCTTTACACGCGTTATCATATTCGTTAAATCACGAAAATTGGTGGAAAGTCCAATAAATTAACTCTGGTTTTCGAAGATATGCATGTTGGCAGACAAGAACAGAGCACACAAAATCTATTTTTTTAGCCGCGAGGACAATGCTGACGATTACGAATGCAACAGTGGCGATATCAGCCGGCGTTTTGTTGGTAGTTCAATATTGGAACAAGGAAATAGCGCCTATCTGGGGTGGTGCCATTCGAATTCTTCTCATTGTCTTGGCCATTATCCTCTGCGCGGTTTCTATCCTGACGGCTACGGGAACTAAAATTGTGCTCACTAAAGACTGGATAGTCGTCATGTGCAACAATGAGAAAGATGAATTGGCAGGTGAGCACTTAAAAAAACACACATATCTCTTTGTCACTTTGAGAGCTTATGCTTTTGGGTTGATTCGATATTCAGAATTGTCATGAAACAGTTTTTCACGCGTCTTCAAAAGTTTAAGCAGTGCAAATGAGAAGCACGGCTCTCCAGGGGTGAAGGAAAGACATCAATTTTTGCAAAGGTTTGATAGCTGAGATGGGAGAAATTAAAGCTTTTATGTAACCGAAGGCCGAGGAAGGAAGATTGGAGAATCTGTGAGCCGGCCGGGCTCAAAATATTGAAAATAAAAATAGAGTCAATGCCCTTTTGACTTTAACATTGTACAGAGATGAACGCGATGATGCTGCGCATAGACCTGACGGCAATGATTCTCTCTCCATTGATCGCTGGTCAGTTGATGACGTCGATCAGTATCGTCGCCGGCTGCCTCTTCATCACCGTGTGGAACATGTGTTCATGGGGCATCGAGTTTTGGTTGCTCAACATCGTGTACGCGTCTGTGCCCGCACTCAGCGTCAAGCGCGCTCAAGAGGATAAAGCGCTCGGTAATTTTGATGCACGTTTTTCTTGAGTCGATCAAGCGCGCGGCGCTAGGGGGGACGGATATAAAAATCTCCCATCTTTTGGGTGTCTGCCCATAAATTGTGAATTCCATGTACAATGGTACGAAATAGGGCAGATTTTTCAATCCAGACATTAGTTTTTGGGGCCGCGCCTAATCTAGATCGTCAATTGAATGTAATAGCAATAGACGTCCTACCTTTGGTTCTTAGTTATCTTTGCTGGGCTGATTTATCGCTTACGGCCATACCACGTTGAAAATACGCCATCCCGTCCGATCTGGCAAGTCAAGCAACGTTGGGCCGGGTTAGTACTTGGATCGGAGACGGCCTGGGAATACCCGGTGCTGTAAGCGCAAATTTTGCTTTTCGCGCTGAGAAATGGCGGGAAATTTTTATTTTCGAAGAACCACAGAGCGGTTGTTAAAACGATATGCATTCCACGCCTGAGACCAATGTAAGTGCGGTTGCGACGAGGTAGAAATGGCAATGTGTTCTATTTGAACGATCAAAGCTCATCACCTTTTTGCGGAACCATTCAATGATGGTAAAATTCGACAACTTGTGCAAAGCGGGGAATTGAAACTAACGACTCTATATTTAGGAACGATTTCATGAGTTTTATCTAGTCAACTCACAGTAACGGTTCACGTTTAATCAATTGAATTCCGCTTCCTAGAAAATGCCGGTCCGACCAGCTTGGAGCTCGTCGAAAATGTGGCACCGCAGTTCAGCGCCGAGATTCAATCGGATCAAGCGAAACCACCAAATGCGAACTATTCTACTCGAAAAGGATGCTGCGCTAAAATATCGCAAGGGTTCAAGTCGGCCTTGGACGGGTGGCGCGCCTATTATCGACACTCAGTGTTCGCAGCTGGTTTAAGCTTAGCTTTGCTCTATTTGACTGTGCTGGGTTTTGACGGAATCACGACTGGCTATGCTTACTCGCAAGGACTGAAAGAAAATGTGCTGGCGTTGGCCCGAGGCGTCGGAGCGGTGTCAGGAATAACAGGTAGGATGCAAGTTCACCCCTCAGATGCCGAATGATGCCCTCTTTGAAATTTATAAAAAGCAATATAGACATTTGGCAGACCCTAAAAACCGTGTGCTTCTCAGCCAGCTTTCAGGAAGATTTGTGCGCGTTTCAGGAACTCTTTTATTCCCATGGATGCGATCGAAAATCGGACTCATTCGCACTGGACTGTTTTCTTTTGCAATGGAACTATCATGCTTGTTATTATCTGTCGGCTCAATATGGCTGCCAGGAAGCCCCTTTGATCCAAGTGGCTATTTTCGTGGCGATTTTACTACAAACCAATCTGTGGCACCAACTACAATGTCATCTTTCACCAACGGAACCACTACGTCTGCAATGAATTTTACTCTAACGCCTACCGGCGATTTCACTGAAACAGATATGATCAGATCTCAATGGTCGATTTGGACTTTTGTTCTTGGAATCGTTCTGGCACGATGCGGTATGGCCTTTCAATTTTTATGCTAATTCCAAGGGAAAGAAAAGGAAATTATTGAAAGGAAAGTGTTTAGTAGGGGCTAATTTTGAGTGAGTGAATCGGAAAAAATGAACAAGGCAGAATAGGACTCGAACCAGAGACCGTTCTCTTAAAAGCCGCAAGTGCTCAACTAACTGCGTTTTCCACCTATACATCTGTTCTAACATGTCACGGTACGAAGTAGTTTTATACATCGTTTATTTGCAAATATTTAGGTGTGAATATGTTCACCGGACTCAATAACCTTTTCAGGTCTGTGGATGGCGGATCTCGCAATCACGCAGATAATGCAAGAGTCGATAGCGGAACACGAGCGGGGCGTCGTCAACGGCGTGCAGAGCTCGACCAACCAGCTCATGGCGATGATCAAGGACCTGCTCGTCATCGCCCTGCCCGATCCGCGTACCTTTGGTCTCCTCATTATCGCCTCATGGATCAGTATTTTCGTCGGATACGTGTCCTATATGGTGTATGCTCGTCGCATCCGAGGACATATCGTACCGTTTCACAAGAAAATTGTTTCATTTCAAAATTATTTTCTGCGTAACGATGTTGTGACTACGCGAGCCAGTGTTACGTAATATTTTTTGTTGTAGATGAAAATGTAAACCATGCTATGAATAAACCATGATGCTACTTGAATTTAGTATGCGTTCAACGCGAAGATAGGTTGCGATCGTTCCACAGACTGGCGAGGTTGGGTAAATTACCCCTGCCAGGAACGTCAAACACTCCTTGATCAAGAAATTTTGCTGAATTGCTGATCACTAACTTTAGCAGTCTGCTCTACCGAAAAACTTCTCTAGATGAACATGACGACAACGAAAAAATATTTTGGCTTGCATTGAATTTAGATACCTGCTTAGACCTCTTTGCTTATGATTTAGTGCGATTTGAGTGGTTTGTTTGTGCTGTTAGAGGTATTTTCGTCGGATATGTGTCCTATATGGCGTATGCTCGTCGCATCCGAGGACACATCGTACCGTTTCATAAGAAAATTGTTTCATTTCAAGCTCCTAATACCTCTAAGCTCCTACCTCTAACTAAGTAAGTTCCTGTCCTTAAATTTATGAAAATACTAAGTGTTAAGTTATGTTTGTTAGGCAAATAGCAATTCAGCCGGTGTAAAATGTGATGAATATAAGATATTCTATCAGCGTATTCTATCAGCGACCCCTCCCAGTTGCCGTCAGTGTACGTCAGCGTGCGCACCATAGCGACTTGCGGTGCACCCACAATTGATAATGTCATCATCGTCGTGTACTGCAGGACTGGGCTCGTTTTTAAAAACGCCTAAATTTAAGCTCTACTGCAGCTATGCGCTTTCCACCTGGGTGAGTCGGAAGATATTTTCATTCTAATTCGCGACAAGATTGCTTCATGCCGGCAACAAATAAACTTAAACTTGGTATTTATTACGGTATATTTAAGAGCGCAAATATGATTGACTTGACAGAATACACACGTATCATTACGCGCAAACATCAATGCGTAACTTTCCTTCAAACTTTGATCTCTGTGCGTATCAATATTTAACAGACTTGAATCATCAGACAGTTGCTGCAATAAGAATTCATTTACGGGTACAATTTATATAAATGCAAGCTGATTTCATTTGACACCAGATTTTAATCTAACATGCATCTTTTTTTGTCATTTTGGAAATAAATGGCTGATTTGCATTGTGAGTCAACAAAGGTTTTCGCTGCCCTGTAAAAATGTTGACTCGAAATAAATGTTTTCAGGCCAACCGCCTGTGGCTATTCGCGTTGGGTTTGGTTTTTGTCGAGGTGGGCGGCGACCTGCGGTTAGTCGCCATTAACGATTTATTTGATTGTGTCGTTGTGTTGCTATTCGCATCAAGCATCGGCAGATGGATCGATGTCACCAAGCGGCTTGTCGGTATGTCTTTCTTTCAAATCTGGGGTTTCTCACTGCTCATTGGCAATGTAATTTTGGGCTGGCTTCTGTCTCTGTCGAATTTCTCTTAGAATTTCAACACTTGAACTGTAGTAACTATTTTAATTTAAGCGTTAATGTCTTGAAACTTTTAATCATATTCATTAAATCATGAAACTTGATGGAAATTTTGCCTTGCCCCGCCAATAAATTAGCTCTGGTTCTTGAAGACATGCCTGTTGGAAGCAAAAATAGAACATGTAAAGTAGCGAAGGTCCATTTTTTTAGCCGCGAGGACAATGCTGACTATAACGAACGCTACAGTGGCGATGTGCGCCGGCGTTTTGCTGGTAGTGCTGTATTGGAACAAGGAGATATCGCCTCTCTGGGGCGGCGCTTTCCGAATTCTTCTCATTGTCCTCGCAATTCTGCTCTGCGCTGTCTCTCTCCTGACGACTATTGGTACTAAAATCGTGCTCACCAAAGACTGGATAGTCGTCATGTGCAACAATGAGAAAGATGAATTGGCAGGTGAGAACACATACGCATATACTATCTGAGGCCATATTTCCGAAGCGTCCGGAAGGGTTCTGGAACCTCTGGAAGCCAATGTTTTTTGTAGCCTTCGGAGCCATCAGAACGATTCCGAAAGCTTCCAAAATACGGCCCCTGTGGGGGGTGCAGAGGTGGGCACGGTCTGGCGGCTGGGGGTTGCAATTTTGGAGTTTGGGGGGTTGCGCAACCACCCCACCGTACAAAATGAAAATTTTCTGGGGGGTTGCAGAGACCTCTGGGGGGGGGGGTTGTGCAACCCCCCCCCGCAACCCCCCACCACCGAGGTCTGGAGGTGGGGTGAGACGGGACTCCGATGCACGACTGAAAAATTCTTGTACTGTAAGATTTGATATCTGACATGAGTGGAAGTTAAATTTTTATGCAGCTGAAGGCCGAGAAAGGCTGCTTGTAGAATCTGTGGGCAAAATTTCGAGAATAATGTTCCAGTCGATGCCCGTTACGCTTCAGCACCGTTCAGAGATGAATGCAATGATGCGGCGCATCGACCTGACGGCTTCGATTCTCTCTCCGTTGATCGCTGGTCAGTTGATGACGTCGATCAGTATCGTCGCCGGCTGTCTTTTCATCACCGTGTGGAACATGTGTTCATGGGGAGTCGAGTTTTGGCTGCTTAAGGTCGTCTACGTCTCAGCACCAGCGCTCAGCGTCAAGTGGGCTGAAGAGGATAAGACGCTCGGTGATTTTGCTGTCATTTTTCTTGTGTCGATCAGGCGCGGCGCTATGGGTGACGTGAGTGAAAATCCTCTCGTCTTTTGGGTTATACCCCATAAATTGTGAATTCCACGTACAAAGGTACGAAACAGGATGGAATTTCCCCATCTTTTGAATTTTTCTCCCCATACATTTGTTTCTGGCAGGCGCCCGCCCAGTATCGATTATCAAATGAACGTCATATGAGGTCCTATCTTTGGTTCCTAGTTTTCTGCGACCGGCTCTCGCTTACAGCCATAACATGTTGAAAATACGCCGTCCCGTCCCATCCTGGAAGCCAAGCAACGTTGGGCCAGGTTCGTATATGGATCGAAGATGACCTGGGAATCGTAGGTGTTGTGAGCAAAAGCTTTACTTTTTGCACGAAAGTACGAAGTGAATTATTATTTTCAAAGAACGGCAGCTCGGTTATAATTATATTAGCACGAATCATATTGAACTCTTCAAATCTCGTTACATTCACATGTGGACGAAGAGGAATACGTCATGGTGATGTGTTCTCTTTGAACGATCAAAGCTCATCATCGGTTTGCATAGCCAATCAATGATAGCGAAACTTGACAACTTGTACAGAGCGGGGAATTGAAACTAACGATTCTTTATTTAGGGACGATTTCATGATTTTATGTCTATTCAACTCACAGTGTGATTCTCGTTTAATTCTGTTCATTTCCGCTTCCTAGAAAATACCGATCCGGCCAGCTTGGAGCCCGTAGACAATGCGGCGCAGCAGTTAGGCCCCGAGATTCAATCGGATCAAGTGAAATCACCAAATGAGCACGATTTGTCTCGAAAAGGGTGCTGCGCTAAAATATTGCATGGGTTTAAAACAGCCCTGTACGGGTGGCGCGCCTACTATCGACAATCGGTGTTCGCTGCTGGTCTCAGTCTTGCTTTTCTCTATTTGACTGTGCTGGACTTTGACGGAATTACAACCGCCTATGGGTATTCGCAAGGGTTGAAGGAAAATGTGCTGGCGTTGGTCGGAGGCGTCGGAGCGCTGACCGGAATAACAGGTATGATGCAAGTTCACCTCCCAGATGCCGAATGATGCCCTCTTTCAAATCTAAGAAGATAATATTAATATAGGCTTTTGGCAGATCTTTACAACTGCGTGCTGGACAGTCAGCTTTAAAGAAGATTTTTGTGCATTTCAGGGACTTTTTTATTCCCGTGGATGCGATCGAAAATCGGGCTCATTCGCACTGGACTAGTTGCATTTGCACTGGAACTATCGTGCTTGCTGTTCTGTGTCGGCTCAATATGGTTGCCTGGCAGTCATTTTGACCCAATTGGCTATTTTCGTGGCGATTCCACCGAACACCGATCAGTGGCAACAACTACAATGTCATCTTTCACCAACGGCACTACTACCTCTGGAATGAATTTTACCCTAACGACTTCCGGCGATTCAACTGAAGCAAATTCGATTTCTCAATGGTCGATTTGGACATTTATTCTAGGAATAGTTTTGGCACGATGCGGTATGTTCTTTCATCCAAGGAATTATATTATCGAAAGTAAAGTAGTGATTAGTGACATAATGTTCGTTTCTCTTGATCATATAACGTGTAATGTTCTAATTTTGAATGAGTAATGCAGAAAAAATGGACTAGGACTAGGCAGAGTTGGTCTTGAACCCACGACCGTTTGCATTAGTCACGAGTGCTCTACCGATCGAGCTATCCGCCGAGATACCTGTTCAACACTGCTAAAGTACGAAGAAGGGTCATACATCTTTATTTGCAATTATTTAGCGCCGAATCTATTCTGCGATCCGAATAACCTTTGCAGGTCTGTGGATGGCGGACCTCTCAGTCACGCAGATAATGCAAGAGTCGATAGAGGAACAGGAGCGTGGTGTGGTCTTCGGCGTGCAGAACTCAACCAACCAGCTCATGGCGATGATCAAGGACCTGCTCGTCATCGCTCTGCCGGATCCGCGTACCTTCGGTCTGCTCATTATCGCCTCATGGATTTTTATTTTCCTTGGATACGTGTCCTATATGGTTTATGCTCGTCGCAACAGAGGACTTATCAGCAGCATAGCGCGGTAGCGCTCTGCCTCGCTCCTGATTTTACCCCCACTTTGCTCTTTTTCGTACAGAGCAGAAATTGTGATTTCTGTAAAGAAAGTAAAACGCCCCACTTAAAACACCTTGACGTACTTCGAACCCTTGCGATTTTTTATGTAAACATTTTTCGACAATAGCGACATCTTTTAGCTTAAATCGTTGAAAAATGCAAAATAGATGGACTGGATCTCTGGCTGCGTGACATTTAAATGCAATTGCTTTGAAACAAAATGGAAACACTCAGCCTCCTGATATATCTTCTGTGAAGCCATGAAATAGATTAATTCTTTATGAAAATGCATTCATTAATGAGGCTCTCGGCTGGAAATATCAGACTATTCTATTTTCTTGTAAAAGACACAAATACGATGTGGCGTTACATTACTGTACCTAGTGGTGACTTATCGTTGTCGCCCAACAGTCGTAATGTTTAAGTGGCGCATCGCATATCCACGTCTTCGAATGTTGCGTAATAAAACCATTTTCACCTTAGCATTATTGAGCGGAACAGTTTCTTGCTCGAGCATCTGAACGAGAAAGAGGACGAAAGGGGGCAACAGCTTACGTCCGATAGCAGTTGGTCTCTTCGACCTCGTTCTCAGATGAAAATGAAAACTGTGTTACGATTCTACCTCAGTTTAGTATGCGAAGACGGCTAGCGACCGAGGAAAGGGTATGTGTTGATGGTGTGGTGCCAATGAGCATTCGCGGTGGGTTATGGGACTAGAGACAAAAACATACCATGTACGCATTCGCCTGGGTCTCGCACCGATCAGTTGAAAACAGAACTTTATTGCGGCGGCCGATGTGAGAAGAACGTCGTTAACGGCGCGGCGGGAACGAAGTACGACGACTAGCGGCTTCGTTATCTCAAGAAAGTTTTTTTGGCACATGCGACCAATGCGAATAAGCAGTTGCCGAAAATACCCACTCGCTCATAGATTAGCTAGGAGCGACAGTGCAACATGCCTCGTGGAGACAGCGATGCTAGTCCTGAGAAGAAGTCCACCACACCAATATTGACAGACGGTATGCTTTTGGATCATGATAGATTCCAGAGGGGCACGTACCCCGTGCGACCCTTCCTAGCGCTGCCCCTGATTCTGATTTCGCGTAGATTATTTAGGTGATTTGCATTTTTTAATTTTTTTTGTTTTTGCTGGACCGATCTGATCCTATCCTGATTTCAAAAAATAGTTCCAGACTTGTGTATCATGTGGGGTATACTGGGGGAAATTACCCCTCAATCCTTAACACATTCGCCACGTAGTTTTCTGGCGTTTATGGCATACCCCCATCCTCAAACCTCACCCCGCGACTGAATTGCGTTCTCCCCTTCATAAATGAAACTTGTTTAATTTCTTCTTTCTTTAGTCCGTCAGCGAAACGGACGAAACAATCAGAAAGATACAACGGACAATCAGCTCAGAGGCGACTCGAGCAAGGTTGGGGATGCCACTGCTAACGATTTAAAAATCAAAATGCACAAATTTTCTGAGAACAATGCGAACAAGCAGCAACACTTGATTGAACTGCTTGGTGACGTTGAAGGTTTTTGTGCGGTAGTCGAACGAGCAGTTATATTGGTGTATGAGTAGTGCCAAAACTAAAAAACGGAATTTGGGCATATTTGTTGTGAGTACAGTTTTAGAATTCTGATCATATCTGATAATATCAGATATGATCAGATTCCAGAATTAATCATTTAGGAATAGTTTTTTCACCTCGCGGAATCACGCGATATTACACGGTTGTTGAAGGAAAATGAATGAAAATACTATTATTTTAATCGTCGAATAAATTATTAATTCGCAGATGAATACTTTTAATTCATTCGATTAATTAATACGATTAGTTCATTCATCTTATTCAGACACGCAAATGGAAGACGCAGCACTATGATCACTTGCCGGAATGGATGCAGGACAACCACTACCTCCACAAGGGGCATCGGCCGCAATTGCCCAGCTTTGAGGCCTGCGTGCAGAGCATCTTCTCAGTGCACTGCGAAACCGGCAATATTTGGTCGCACTTGATTGGTGAGAATCTAGGGGCACTTCGGCACTGGCAGTGGGTCCACATGGGTTTCTTTCCACAGATTTAAAGCTCGAAAAAGCTATATGGCGTAGTATTTGTGAATTTTTTTGTTAATTTTGCTTTAATAATATCGAGTCATTTGGCTGACATGGAGTCTCAAGCCCTCATAGAGTTCAGAGGTAGCATTGAAGGCGAGTCCGCCACCTCACCTCGTAAGAAACTTTAATTTTTTAGTACTGAGATAGGACTTCATTCAATTTTTCGAGGTCCATGCAAATCTGGAATCCTTTGGATGATATTCACTTCGATCTCTTGGAATAGCTTTTTACCCATTATTCCTTATGCGACGAAATATGAAATCCCTTGCAAACGTTGTTTGCCTTTGCCGTGAACCTTCTGGATTATTATGAGGATTCACAACCATTTTTCAGGATGTGTCGCGTTCATTGCTGTGGCTGTCTGGTTCCTTTCGCGTCCTTCGACAGAAGTGGACATACAGGAGAAGATCATGTTCTCCATCTTCTTCGCCAGCGCCATCACATGCCTGGGAATGTCGTTCACCTTTCACACCGTCTCCTGTCATTCGGTTGGCGTCCGCAAGATGTTCAGGAAGTATAAAATGTTTATAACCGTAAATTTCAATCAGTCAGAAATTTGAGTCAAACATTGAGTCAGAAATTGAGCGGTGCTTATTATTAGGAATATCTTCTGGGGCTTGTTTCACAAAACAATTTTAATTACAGTATAATTGCAGGAAGTATGTGATTGGTCAGTTCTAACATGAACTCGTCAAAACTGACCAATTAACGCTCTTTCCACCACTCTTACTCTATCAATTTTGCGAAATAGATCCCTGGGCTTATCCAATATCTTTTATCCTATATCAAAATAGCTCGTTGTATTGCATTTCAGACTCGATCACGTCGGCATCAGCGTCCTGATCGTCGGCTCGTTCGTACCTTGGCTCTTCTACGGCTTCTACTGCCGTCGGGCGGCGCAGCTGATATACATTGCTATGATCAGCTTAATAGGCACCGCCACGATCTCTGTAACCCTCATGGACAAGTACAGCGGACCGAAGTACCGACCTCTCAGGGCCGGTATGTTTTCTGCGATGGGACTAAGCGGTAAGATTATGCTTCATTTGTGAACTGGGCTCACACCAGACATCGGCGTTGGGGTATGGGCAGCCAGGCATGATCCATGGGGTGTGCTTGGACATCCAGATGTAATGTACCTTCCTGGGTAGATTGGCAGTTCTCCGTAACCAGAGCTGAACGATTTGTTTAGTATGCAGGCTCCTGCGGGATCAAGATTCGTGCGCGTCAGAAAATATTTTTTATACTGAATACCTATCAGTCATATTCAAATTGGCGTCAGATAAAGCGCAGCAGGTATGAAGCTTAGGATAGATTAGGATATAAATGTGTCCTCCCGATGTTTTCCTCAACAAAAATTGCTCATTCTTTACACACTGAATAAAGTTTTGCACTTTCAGCTGTTGTGCCTGCCATTCACTTCATGGTCGTCGATGGTCTGCGGACGTTGATTGAAGAAGCCGCTTTGCACTGGCTGTTGCTGATGGCTTTCCTCTACCTGTTTGGCGCGGCCTTGTACGCCACACGAATTCCCGAGCGTTTCTTCCCCGGCAAATGCGACATAATGGTAAGGGGTTGTTCACAAATGACGTCATGCTTTAGGGGGTCACGAAGGCCCGTGAAGCTCAAGAATTCATAACGCTTTTTGCATCTAGATATCGATTGATTTGAGCGTGACTAAAGGGAAGGGGGAGAAACCGCCAAATCATCACAAAGGATTTGGGCTGGTTATATGCCTATTACCTTACAATCATAAATGACTTAACGCACAATGCACCCTCCTAACAACTAGTAAAGCCAACGTGGATACTGTAATATGTATGAGTTCTTTTACCGTATCTTTCAGTGTCAATCACATCAATTGTTTCACATGTGCGTCGTGGCGGCCGCAACTGCCCACTACTACGGTATATCGGAAGTGGCTCTCAATCGTATTCATGGACCTGCTTGCTCTGCATAGAAGAATATTCAGCGAAAATTAGTTAGTGCGATTTATGGCCCGGTGATTCGATGCATGTTGTTTTTCGATACGTGTTTTGCGATATCGTCTATTAGAAGTGCTCAATTCATGTTGAAAATTCACTTTTAAAAGCTAGCCTATGTTGAAATAATAGTTAAAGACATCAGTTGTCAACTAGTCTCTACTTCTGCATTCACACCAGCAAAAATGTAGAAAGAATCGAGTCAACAGTGTCATAATTTCAATTTGGACAGCAGCATCGTATCGTGTGTGTTCAGACCAACACACTTGCTCAATCGCGATCCATTACCAGGGCAGGTTCGTGCATATCATAGGCCCCCCAGTTTCGGGGTTCTATCTCTATTTCAGGGTTATATGTCTCCTTTTTCGAGGTCCTTCCGTAGTCCAAACCCCAAAGATCCCGCGTTCCCAGTTTTTTTGCAACATTGTTCGGGCCAAAAAAATTATATCTCCCCGGCCGGGAATCGAACCCGGGTCTCGCACGTGACAGGCGCGGATACTCACCACTATACTACCGAGGA